>CAJQUN010001021.1:0-123271 GCA_907163345.1 Haberlea rhodopensis
CCTACCTAGTGTCAAAGTACAGATCATTCAAAATTGATTCCGACCTCCCGACCTGATCACCATTTTGTCTCCGAGATGATCACACCTTCAAAACAAGAAGACCTAATTCTCCGAGCTCCCATCTGACTAACCAGCGAGGATGCTCATCAACCTAGAGAGTTCCAGACATCCTGCCTTTGAGGATATGTTGACCAGGTCCACATTGATCGCACACGTCCCCAGATTTCAGGAAGTGGAAATGAGTAATGGCTTTATCAATTGGCAGGCATGTCCAAAATCCCTGGAATCGTGTAAATCGTGGCCTTACTGCGCAAAGATGCATATTCATGAGGTAAACTCTATAAATAGGAAACCAATACAAGATTCAGGTATGCATTTTTCCTATACGCACCTACACACAACGGCTATTCCCTTACAAATTTTACCTTTGTTATTAACTCCCTAAATAAGAAAAGGAGAGGTAATCCAACTTCTCATTGATACTTAGAGGTCATCACTCTTTTTGGAAGTATCAATTGGCGCCGTCTGTGGGAATATCGTTAGAGCTAAGGCGTTGATATGGCAGCAGGAAGAAAGAGAACGTGGAAGAAGGAGAGCATCCGATGGGAGAAACACTCTAGAACCATCGGAAAACCAGGAAGATATTCCACCGGTACAAGGAGATCAAGTACATCCAGCAAACAGAAGTGTAGGCGATCTCACTTTGGAGCAATTGGCGCAGTACATTGCTCAAACAGTGGATATGGCAATAAGGGGTAACCAAGTACCACCTCGTCAGAATAATCCACTTTACCATCCTCCTCCCGTGGATTTGAGATCACAACAGGTTGATCCAGAGCATTTGACTGCTGATCAACCGATAGCCGAGCCTACGGTACCAACTCAAATGGAGATGGTGTGGGAGGAGATACGAAGGTTGGGCCAACAAAGGGGAGATAAAAATTTGACATCTCGACGAGAAAGCCCTTTTTCCCCCCAATTTTGAGAGAAGATCTTCCCCCGAATTTCCGACCACCCATGGTTGGAGAATATGATGGGAGCACTGATCTGAGGAACACCTCGGGTTTGAAAATGCAGCATTGTTGCATCGATATTCAGATGGAGTCAAGTGTCCAGTGTTCTGACAACACTCGTAAGATCAGCTCAGCAGTGGTTTAATTTTCTCAAGCCAAACACTATCCGCAACTTTGAGGACTTCAGCTCTATTTTCCTTAACCAACTCGCCTAGCAAGAGGCAAGGTACCAAAAAACCTCTCTGAATCTGTTCACTACCAAACAGCAGGAGCAAGAACCTCTGAGAGATTTTGTGCAAAGATTTAACAATATCGCATTAGAGGTACCTGTTGCCACTGCCGATGTACTCATTAATGCATTCACTCAGGGATTGAGAGTGGGGGAATTTTTCAAATCTTTAGTGAAAAAGCCTCCTCAGAGTTATGATGATCTCCTTGGCTGAGCTGAGAAATACGTAAATCTGGAGGATGCATAGAGACAAATGAGGATAGAAATGAAGCCAGAAGCAAAGAGAGAAAGGATTGAACCAGGAAAGAAAATGCTCTTCGAAAAGGGTGATGATCATGGTAGAGCTAGAGGACAACCTCTAACTTGTACTTCCTTGACAATGAGCTTAGAGAGAACTATGGAGGTTTTCGACAAAAAAGGAGACTGGAGAGGCCGAAGAAGGCAGAGAAAGGACCCCGCTTACCTCTCTCTAAAAAATATTGTAGGTTTCACAGGGAATAATACATACATTTCACCAATAAATGTCAAAGGTTGGAAGAGGGGGTCGAGAGGATCATTCAGGAGGATCCTCAGATTAAGGCAGTGATGACTACAAAATCAGAACCTACATTCTTAACAGAAGAGGAAGAGATCGACACTGGGAAAATAATAGAAGAGAGGCTCGGCGAGATAACCAACCTCATAATCGAGGTCGGGAAATTTCACCGAAAAGAAATGATAGAAGAAGAGAACATGAGGACAATAATCCAACCCGATGAATTATACATATGATTTCAGGGGAAGCTACTGATGGAGATTCTGGACGAGCCCGTAAATTGCATGGACGGGGGTTAGAGTGTTCAGAAATTGTAGCGGAGGTCAGTCCTAAATCTGACCCCGTGATATGTTTTGGACCCAGTGATCTAAGAGGAGTTGTCGCCCCCCATACTGATACCTTGGTAGTTACCGTCACCATTGCAAATTATGATATAGCTCGAATATTTGTTGACACTTGGAGCTCAGTCAATGTATTGTTCAAAGAAACTCTGGACCAAATGCAGATAGAGGGTTTCCGTTTCGAACTTATCATGACATCACTCTATGGTTTCACAGGGCATGCTATTAAGCCTATGGGACAAATCACCCTCCCTTTGTCAATGGGAAAGGATTCCAGACACGTTACTAAAATGATTGACTTCACAGTGGTAGATGCTCCTTCCTCATACAATGGTATCTTGGGCCGACCGATATGAAGGATTTTCGAGCTATTTCCTCTACATATCACCAGAAATTAAAATTCCCATCTGGCACGGAGGTGGGTGTATTGCATGGAGACCAAAAGGTTGCTCGCAATTGCTATATGAGTGAAGTAAAAGAGGGGAGAGTAAGAGATTAAAGCTTCCGGTTAGTGCAATTGCAGGAGGCAAGCCCCCGGAGCAAAATCTGAAAATGTCAGCTTTGGATTGCACAGATGAAGAGCCCGATTTAGTTGAGCCCAGTTCTCCCCATAAAATGGTTAAGGTGGCCAAAGACTTAAGCCAGGAGGTATGCACTAAGTTGATTGCATTTCTAAAGTATCATGAGGACGTATTCGCATGGTCAGCTCGGGAGATCGGAGGTATTAATCCCACTGTTATGCAGCATCGCCTTAATATTCTCACTGGTGCAAAACCTGTAAAACAGAAGAAGAGGCACTTCGGCATAGAGAAAGTTGATCAGAAAAGAGGTGGAGGAAATACTCCAAGATGGTCACATCTGTGAGGTACAATTCCCAACCTGGTTATCAAATGTGGTCCTGGTACCCAAGAATACAGGAAAGTGGGGAATGTGCATTGATTTTAGAGATCTTAACAAGGCCTGCCCTAAAGATTGCTATCCTCTTCCACGAATCGATCAATTGGTAGTCTCCACAGCTGGACATCAATATTTGTGTTTTATGGATGCCTACCAGGGGTATCATCAGATTCTGTTGGCTCAAGAGGATCAAGATAAGGTGAGTTTCATCACCTCGGATGGAACATTTTGTTACGTAGTGGTGCCCTTTGGATTAAAACATGCAGGAGCTACATATCAAAGGCTCATGGATAAAGCGTTTACTGCACAAATTGGAAGAAACATAGAGGTTTATGTAGACGACATTTTGGTAAAATCAAGGTCGGGAGATGACCTCATTCCTGACCTCACAGAAACATTCTTGGCTCTACGATCATATAATCTAAAGTTGAACCCTAAAAAATGTCTCTTCGGTGTTAAGAGCGGAAAATTCCTGGGTTACATTGTGACAGAAAGGGGAATAGAGGCTAATCCAGAAAAAGTCCAGGCTGTGCAGTCTATGTTACCCCCTAAGACCTACAATAAGTTCAAAGATTAACATGTCGGATTGTGGCCCTTTCTCGCTTCGTATCGAGATCAGCTCATCGGAGTTTGCCAGTTTTCCAAGTCTTTCGAAGAGCCAAAGAGTTTGAGTGGTATGAAAAATGTGGAACTGTATTCGAGGATCTCAAGAAATATCTGGCCGAGCTACCGATCTTATCCAAGCCAAAGACAGGAGAACGATTGTTTGTTTATCTATCAGCAACAGATGAGGTTGTGAGCTCTGTGCTCATCAGACAAGAAGGTTCCATTCAACAACCTATATATTACATATCTCATGCGCTGAAGGGGCCTGAGTTGCGATATGTGGAGATTGGAATCTAGCTCTAATACTGGTAATGACAGCCCGATGTTTAAGACCATATTTTCTTTCGCATCCGATATCAGTACTCACCAACAGCCCGCTAGGAAAGAATATTGAATAGAGCTGATGGTCTCAGGATGTCTCGTGAAATGAACAACCGAGCTAGGAGAATACGATATCAATTATGAGCCTCGGGTAGCTATTAAAGCTCAGGCCTTGACAGATTTTATTGTGAGACCATAAGGCCTGAAACAAAGAGAGATTTGGAAGATCTACGTAGACGGATCTTCCTCCAAGGAAGGCAGTGGGGTGGGGATAATCTTACTGTCACCTCGAGGAGACGAAATCAAGATAGCAGTTAGGTTGGAATTCCGAGCTTCCAATAATGAAGCAGAATATGAAGCCGTTTTAGCAGGTATGCGAGCAGCTCGGAATGTCGGAGCTACTAGAATTCATATCTTTTCTGATTCTCAGTTGGTGTCCCAACAGATAAATGGTGTTTACAATATAAAAAATGAAAAGCTCATCGAGTATGCTCGGGCAATTGAGAAGGCTAAAGATTTCTTTGTGGAAGTAATATTTGAGCAGATCCCAAGAGCAGAGAATGATAAAGCTGATAGCTTGGCTAAAATGGCAAGTTCCTTATACAGATGGAAAGATCGGGAGATCATATCACAGGTGGAGCTGAGTCCTTTCTCATTCTCCCAACTGCCCGATCTTGAGGAAAATGATTGGAGGGCGGGTATTTTTGATTTCTTAAAAAAAAGGTACCACGCCGAGTGATCCTAAGAAAGCTTACAGATTAAACAATGATGTCTTCGTTTCTTACTTTTGGAAGGAATATTATATAAGATGTCTTTTTCCAGACCTCTCCTCAGATGCTTGGGTCCTAAGGATTCAGATTACGTCCTCAAAGAGATTCATGAGGGATGTTGCGGTAATCACCTTGGATCATTGTCACTAGCTAGGAAGGTTGTCATAGCTGGTTACTTTTGGCCTACTATTCAGAAAGACGCTGCAACTCTTGTCAGAACGTGTGATAGTTGCCAGCGGCATGACAGGTTTCAGCTCCAACCTGCGGCCATGATGAAAGCAATTGTAGCTGCATGTCGCTTTGATCAGTGGGGAATTGACATTGTTGGTCCTTTTCCAATAGCACCAGCCCAAAAGAAATACCTAATTGTAGCAATCGACTATTTCTCTAAGTGGGTGGAGGCGGAAGCTGTAACTAAGATTACGGAGCAGAAAATATTGGATTTTCTATGGCAGAATATTGTTTGCAGGTTTGGGTTCCAAGAAAGTAGTTTCCGACAATGGCAGACCCTACTATTCAGAAAGACGCTGCAACTCTTGTCAGAACGTGTGATAGTTGCCAGCGGCATGACAGGTTTCAGCTCCAACCTGCGGCCATGATGAAAGCAATTGTAGCTGCATGTCGCTTTGATCAGTGGGGAATTGACATTGTTGGTCCTTTTCCAATAGCACCAGCCCAAAAGAAATTCCTAATTGTAGCAATCGACTATTTCTCTAAGTGGGTGGAGGCGGAAGCTGTAGCTAAGATTACGGAGCAGAAAATATTGGATTTTCTATGGCAGAATATTGTTTGCAGGTTTGGGTTCCAAGAAAGTAGTTTCCGACAATGGCAGGCAATTTTCAAGGTGCCTTGATGAAAGCATGGTGCAAAGAGATGAAAATACAACAGGCATTTACCTCATTAGCTTATCCTCAAAGTAATGGTTAGGTAGAAGTTACCAACAGGTCTTTGTGCAAGGTCTCAAAGCCAGACTAGGAAGAGCTAAGGGTAGTTGGGTAGAGGAGCTCCCAGTGTTTTATGGTCTTACAGAACCACTCCGAGGACAGAACTGGGGAAACTCCTTTCAGCCTAGTATATGGAAATGAAGTTTTCCGTCCAGTAGAGATCGGAGCTCTGTCGTGTAGAATAATTCATTATGACGAGTCAAATGAGGAAAGAAGAGCCATTGACCTTGACCTTATAGAGGAAGCAAGGGAATCAGATGCTCTTCTAATGGAGGCTTATCGGGGCTGAGTAGCACTAGCTTATAATCGGCGGACCATTCAACGAAGTTTCCAAGTGGGTGACTTGGTTTTGAAGAAAGTACAAGAAGTGAAAATCAGGAAATTAGATCCAAAATGGGAGGGTCCTTACAAGGTAATCGAGAAGTTGAGTTCGGGTGCTTACTACTTAGAAGACATGGAAGGAAAAGTATTGAGGAGGCCGTGGAATGCTTATCACCTTCGCAAATATTATGCTTGATTTTATTTTTCCTTTATGATGTAATGAATTCCTACTCTTTCTTTGTTGTTTAATACAAAAAAATGAAGTATTTTCTTCAAGGAAAATTACTAAAAACAATAACGAATACGAGCTATGTCTAAGGTCCGAGCTTTACGAGTTCGCCCGACCTCCACGTACAGAAAGACTTTACGAGTCTCAGCATGGCTTTACGAGCTATGTCTAAGGTCCGAGCTTTACGAGTTCGCCCGACCTCCACGTACAGAAAGACTTTACGAGTCTCGGCATGGCTTTACGAGCTATGTCTAAGGTCCGAGCTTTACGAGTTCGCCCGACCTCCGCATACAAAAAGACTTTACGAGTCTTAGCATGGCTTTACGAGCTATGTCCAAGGTCCGAGCTTTACGAGTTCTCCCGACCTCCACATACAAGAAAGACTTTACGAGTCTCAGCATGGCTTTACGAGCTATGTCTAAGGTCCGAGCTTTACGAGTTCGCCCGACCCCCGCATACAAAAAGACTTTACGAGTCTAAGCATGGCTTTACGAGCTATGTCTAAGGTCGAGCTTTACGAGTTGTCCGACCTCCACATACAGAAAGACTTTACGAGTCTCATCATGGCTTTACAAAGGTCCGACCTTTACGAGTTGGCCCGACCTCCACATACAGAAAGACTTTACGAGTCTCAGCATGGCTTTACGAGCTATGTCTAAGGTCCGAGCTTTACGAGTTCACCCGACCTACACGTACAGAAAGACTTTACGAGTCTCAGCATGGCTTTACGAGCTATGTCTAAGATCCGAGCTTTATGAGCTCGCCCGACCTCCGCATACAAAAAAACTTTACGAGTCTCATCATGGCTTTACAAGCTATGTCTAAGGTCCGAGCTCTACGAGTTCGTCCGACCTCCACATACAGAAAGACTTACGTGTCTCAGCTTAGCCTTACAAGCCATGTCCAAGGTCCGAGCTTTACGAACTCGTCCGACCTCCACACATAGAAAGGCTTTACGAGTCTTAAAGCCTTTACGATTTTGTCCGATCTCCACAAACAAATGACTTTACGAGTCAGCATAGTTTTGCAAACTATGTCCCAGTTCCGAGCTTCTTAAGTTCGTCCGACCCCCACGAACGCAAAGACTAAGTTTAGTTAGCTCATATTAAAGGAATCTCATAAGCTAAATACTATATCTGTTTTAGCTTACATCCCGAGCCCCGAACTTGTGTTTACTCCTTAAAATAGGTGTAAGATAACTCCGGGTTTACTACTCAACTTATGCATAAATCGTAATCGATCTTCTCGGATCTCAGAATACGTTATATCATTCAAGATGTATATAAACTATTGTGAGCACGCCGAACTTTGTAAGTGTTGGCTTGCGAGATCCCAAAATATTTTAGCTTATGTTAATCTCCGGTTAACAACCAGATTATGTTCACTGATTAATTGTTTATCTGGTTCGTAATGATTCAAGCATTAGAGCAATTTCCGAGCTCCCAAGTTTTTGAAATTGATACAAAATAAAAATATGATCATCTAACGTGCAGTTTAAAATAAAATGTTTGTCTAAAATAGATACAATAAAAATTTGAAAGCCCAAGATACTATTTGTTTCTACAATTTTGGATTACAAGCCAGGGATACATCAGACATCGGGAGGGAGGTTTTGGATGACACGGTCAAAGTCAAGAAAATCTGAAGAAATTCCTTCAGGAGGGTAGCCTGCTTCTTTGAATTGAGCAATACAACCGTTGAATCTGACCTCCAAATACACAAAGGCCTTCTCAGCGCTTCTGAAGACTTCAGGAACTCTTCTTTGAAGGTGGCTTTGGATTGGGAAGCTCTTTGCCTCTGCATCTTCCAAAGTTTTCTTAACCACTTCCAATTCTTGAGCAGTGGCCTCGGCAACCTCTCTAGACGCCTCCAAAGCTCGGCGGGTTCCTTCTAGCTCCTTGTTGTATAGGTGGGCAGTCTTCTGAGATTCATCAAGCTGGGCCTTGAATGCTTCTAGTTGTTCCTTTAGCTCGATCACTTCTTTTTCATGAAGAACTTTAAGGTTGTTCAAGGAACGTGGAGGTCGACGTTATTAACTTCGAAGGCTTTGGAATCTCTTAAGGATTGTCGACGGAAGTTGTTGGCTCGCGAAGAAAATTCGCCTAGTAAAGCATAGACTAAAGATGGAAAGAATAAAGTTGTCATAATTGATTAACAAAAAAAAAAAAAGAAGAAGAAGGAAAGTATGGCAAAAACCTCTGTAAATCCGCTAAAAGTTCTTTTGGCAAGCTCAGACCAGGATAGGTCTGCCATGAAATCAGCATCCTGCTTGACGGCTAAATCACGGAGCAAAGAAATAGCCACAGTACTGGGACCTTCACCCACCATCATGATTAGATTCAAAAGCTCTGTCCCTCAATCTCTCCACTGATGTCCTCAGAGCCTCAGTACGGGGTTTGACCTGCCTCAAGGGCTCCACCTTTGGAGCTGAAGCTTCATTCATGACTGTTAAGTCAGTAATCACTTCATCAGTAGGAGGGGTAGACATTTTCTTACGCCTCAAGGAAGTCTCAATAGCTTTAGGTTCTCCTGGCACAGCTATGTGACAGCAGGGGGTAATCGGCTCAGGTATAGTAGCTGAACTCGCTTTACTTTTTCTCCTTGGCAGCGCTCTAAAAATAAATGCATTCATGGCTCTGTCAACTGAAGAGGTACATGCATTTGAGTCAGACATGATAGTAATAATGAAGATAATAATGAAAGAAGAGAAATAAGTTTTATGTAGCTACCGAAGTTTCCCTTCAAGGGTACGTCTGCCGAGCTTAGACCACAATGACACAAGAGATCTTCAGATAAGAGACGAGAAATATTGAAACACCTCGACCCGATCACCGACCTCACCTTAGTAAATAAAGGACTCCTCCGAAACCCATCAGGTGGAGAGGGTAAATTGGGGAGATGATCACGCCAACGGGAGAACATTGCCCATGGCCGAGGAGGTTTGATGAAAAAGCAGTAATTTTTCCAGTATTTGTTACTTGAAGGATATCCATCCAAAAATTTACATCCAGGACGAGCAGAGAAAATAATTAGGTCCTTCTTTGGACCTCTTAGGAAGCATGAAGTGACTAAGAGAGAAACAGTCTAACCTCAATCCTAAGGCCCGGAACAAGATTACAAAGGTACAAAGAAGGCGGAAGGCATTTGGGGCAAATTGATCAAGATTAAAAAGTATAGTAACCAGAGGGGGGCTCATGAGGTCGGTCCTCGGGAGAAGGGTATGATGACATATAATCATCAGAAGCATGGCTCAGGGTTCGGATTGTAGCCTCAGTCGAATCCTCGAGGCCTGAGCGGTAAAGGACAAACCAGGGGGGAGTCCTCTGGTTTTAAGAGAATCTTCAGTTTCCCCGACGCTGAATTGTTGATAAGGTCGAATCCTCGGGAGGAAGAACCCGAGAGCGAAGGTTGAGTCTTCAGAAGATTCGTAACGAGCAATCTCCCGAAACACAGCACCCGAGGTGGAAGAGGTGGAACTACTATTAGATGATATAATGGCCAAGAGAAGTCTTTTTTTCAGAATAAGAGATGAAAAGGAAAAGAAAGGCAAATATCAGATCTTACCTAGTAAACGAAAAGAGGAAAGAGGTCGGGTTCGAGCTATCTGCAACTAAAAACAAATATGAAATGAACGAAAGAGACATGATATTTATAGTAAAAGTATGGGCAAAGAGACCGTAGGATGAAAATGATATAAAGGGTCACGATTAGCCTCGGGAAATAGAATGGCACTGTTTACAATGAATTTCAAATTTTTTGGTTTCCCACCTTGTGATTTTGCTACTCGGCCAGATATAAGAGTTTCGACCATTAATGTCAACTCGACTTGGGAGGGGGGGTTATGATACCCTGCAGGAGAAAGATATTACTTCACCTTATTATACTTGACCGACCTCCCGACCCTAACAAGGTTAAAGTGATCAGATCATCGAGGTTATGTTCCCGACCTTCCGACCTACCTGGGTCAAAGTACAGATCATTCAACATTGATTCCGACCTTCCGACCTGATCACCATTTTGTCTTCGAGATGATCACACCTTCAAAACAAGAAGACCTAATTCTCCAAGCTCCCATCTGACTAACCAGCGAGGCATGCTCATCAACCTAGAGAGTTCCAGACATTCCTGCCTCTGAGGATATGTTGACCAGGTCCACATTGATCGCACACTTCCCGAGATTTCAGGAAGTGGAAATGAGTAATAGCTTTATCAGTTGGCAGGCATGTTCCGAAATCCTAGGAATAGTGTGAATCGTTGGCCTTACTGCGCCAAGATGCATATTCATGAGGTAAACTCTATAAATAGGAAATCAATACAAGATTTCAGGTATGCATTTTTTCATATACGCACCTACACACAACGGTTATTCCCTTACAGATTTTTCCCATATCTCCCGCCACCTGACTTTGAACGTCGGAAGGGACCCGTCGAAAAAAATCTTTGTCACCCTTAAACATCTTGTTTCAAATCTTAGCAGGTCTGTTCAAGATTTGCCTTTGTTATTAACTCCTAAAGAAGAAAAGGAGAGGTAATCCAACTTCTCATTGATACTTAGAGGTCATCATTCTTTTTGAAAGTATCAATATAGAAATACAGTTTAAAACGTAAACCCAGCCGGTTATTTCATAATATATATATATATAGACACACACAAACACAAAATACATATTTCATCTGATTCACCCCTATTATTATTATTATTCAGCCACTTTATGGTTAAGTTCAATTTTTTTATTGGTAATTACTACTCACAAAGAAATTATTTTTTTAATGAAAGTAATCACATGCAAATATTTGTCATATGCAAATTTTTTTAACAAATATAGTCTCACATAAATTATTTTCTAAAAAAAAGGTCCAAAGTGTGGGATTATATTTGCTAAAAAATAAATTTTGTGTGACTATATGCTATTTTTGATAAAAAAAAATTATTCAAAAGTACAAGAAGTACTCAAACAAAGCAGTACAATAACGAAACCACAAAAGAAGACAAATGACGAAACTGGGTTCACAACATAATACAACGGAAAAAAACTGGGGTTGACAAACCAGTCTGTTAAAGAGAAATTGCGTGAAGAGAAAAACGAAGATAACCATATCCAAAATCTAACATTCAACTCCTCCAAAACTTTATCAGCAATCGGTTCCAAGCCCTCTGAAAATAACATCATTCCTTACTTTCCAAATGCTCCAAACAATACAATGCCATAACTCATTCCCACGTTTTACAGTACCTCTTAAAATGATTCAATCCTTGATACGATTGACGCACATAAGAGATTCCAAATCACCCATAACAATTACCTCACACAATGCTTGCCAAGGGGCACAAGATATATAAATGATACATCCTCAACCTCAAAATTACACAAAACGCAAGCCACTTCACTTTGCATAACCAAGATATTACGTCTAAGCAAATTATTTCTAGTAGAATTTTATTAAATTTGAGACTACTATTAAAAATGTTCGTATTCTATAAGATCATTTTTGTACTTTTCTCGTTTTGTAATTTCAAATAATTTTCTTGTTTCATGTGATGTGCAGCATGCCAAATAGTTTTAGGGAAAGATTCGTTTTTTTTCCACGTAAAATGCAAAATAATTGGAAGCCCAGTTGGAAAGATAAAAAAATAAATAAAAGGAAATTAAAATATAAGAATAATAATTATTTTAAAAAGTGTAAACATGATCATATTTTCCACTTTTACCATGAAATATGACAAAAATATCACGATTGCCAGAGCTTAAGCAACATATTCCATGAAGCAACTAGACCCGTGATTCATGGTAACACTACTCTGAATATATTCTTCGTGGTACAAATATAAAATTATATAAATTTATTCTAAAAACATGGAGATATATAATTTAATCTAAAAATTAAATAAAATAAGTATGGATCAAAACCACAAATATAGATCTTTAATTCCTTATTAGGTCAACAATAGCATCTGCTAACACCCAATATCTAAAAGATTCTATTTAGTCAAGCCAGTGGCATTCTCTATTTGACTGTCAAATTTTGTAAAATATGTCACCAATCTAATTATTATTTAGTGCCCTCACTGGCTTTAATTTGAAATATCTTATAATATAATAAAAATTCCATTGAACACACATATGGCTGTAAGAATAGTTTGATCGTCCTCTTTTCTTTCTTAGTCTTGAAGTATATATAGAACATGGACAAGAATTTGGCCATTATATACATTGATATTCTCGTTGGAAAGTGTTTGTATGAACTCTGTTTCGTCTTGTTTTCTTTAACTTTCTAACGATCATATTGGCTTTGTTGGCTTTATACAACTCTGATGTTCTTTGACCTTGCTGGTAAGTCTTCTAATATGAGAGTTCACCGGTGATAAATCAATTGATATCTTGTTGCTTATCACTTAGCTTGTCTTTGTTACTTCTGTTCTATAGATTAGTCAATTGGTCTATATGCGAATCAGTTGAGTTAAATGCTCAACTGATTTCTTCCGTTCAGCGAGGTTGAAAATGAAAAATGACCAAGTTATAGGATCAAATTATAATTTTATTATAAAATATATACATAAATACCCCTAGATATTCTCGTTATCATCAACACATCTGTATTCTTGAAGTATCACTAATTTTGCATATAAAATATTAAAATTGGTGATGTAAGTTGACCCTAAATTGGATTTAATCCTCTAATTAATCAAAAATAGATCTTAATGCATTAATTTGGATTCTTTTGTTCTTTTTTAGTCATTTTTTCACATGAATACTGAGATGATGTTATATATTTTTTGACGAAAATTGCATTAAGATCCATTTTTTGATGAATTAGAGTACCAAATCCAATTAAGTCAGCTTATCGAACAAAAAAATGTTTTTCCCCTTATCCAAAGATACTTTAAAATGTGTGCAATATGTGGAAGCATTGTGAATAAAGGGATTATTATATCCTTCATTATGGATGGCAATGGGGCGGGTTCAGACCCGACCCGCACTGAATCCCCCGTCGGGCCGGGTCTGGATCCGCTTCAACCGGGTTTTGAAAGCTGGGGAGGGCGGGTCCTGAGATTGGCCAAAACCGCTCTGGACCGCCTCGCTATAGATTTTTAATTTTAAAAAAAAAATTTAATATTGAATATACATTTTACTTCTTTGATTGAACAATAAGTGTCATGATTTATTTTTATATCAAAATTTATGTGTTCATGTTAAAGAAGTTGGACATTTTGAAGAGAATGAGAGTAAATTAATAAATATTTGGTTGCTTAAAGATAGTTTTGCAATGCTTATTATAAATATTTACTATAGAAAAACATGAAATTCAATAACAAAACTCAATTTTTGTGTTCAAATTGATTCTAGCTAAAATTTTAAAAAAAATTAAAAAAAACTGGAACCGGGGCGGGGCGGGTAAACCCGCCGGGTTCGCGGGGTCTAGGCGGGGGCGGGGCGGGTCCGGGTTTTTATGTGTAGCGGGGCGGGTCCTGGAATTGGCCAAACCCGCCCCTTTGACATCCCTATACTTCATCATATTCACAATCAAAGGCTTAATCGAGCTCAATCCATCCCATATATGTTGAATTCATGTCGATACAATCAGGAGCGGATGCACATGAACACAAGGGAGGCAAGCGTCCGCCCTCAAATTTTTTTTTGTATTACCCCCTAAAATTGCATTTTTCCCTCCTAAAATTACATTTTTCTCCATCCCCCGAAATTGCATTGCTCCCTTACAATTGTATTTTGTCTCCCTAAAATATTTTCCCTTATTTAAATATTTTACACTAACCAAAAGAAATTCAAATCAAGACATTATCATGCAATCACACAATCTTAGTTTGTGTGCAATTTCCATACAATTCCAAATTACAACATACATATCAAGAGTCTAATTTGAGGACCCACTCTTCCCTAAATAAAATTTCAAATAATCACAAAAAAACAAAGATTAATTAGCTGCATGAACTACCGAAATAGAGTGGCCACCACCCACCCCCAACTCGTCTAAAATCTGCTTGTTTTCAGCTAATCATTTCGTCATTATGAATTCCTCAATAGATACCTATGTAAATTAATTATCTTCTCAGTTACTCCGACGTAGACTTGTCATCATTCTTCATTCATTACAACCTTATTTTGTTTCCTACCAACTCAAAATTAGTTCCTGCCTTAAAAAAAAACAGGTCTTCTCCTTTTTTTCTAATGGAAGAAGCAAGGCATTGGATGTGGGCTAAAACGACACAGGATCCGAATCCTCAAATTCTTTCGGCGTCCATGAATTCTTATGGTGATTCGTGGGAAGAACAGGCTTTTGCATTTGATGCAGCTGGAACATTTGGCGGGTGTGTTTGGCCACCAAGATCTTATTCTTGCAGCTTTTGCAGAAGAGAATTTAGGTCAGCTCAAGCTCTAGGAGGCCATATGAATGTTCATAGAAGAGAAAGGGCTAGACTAAAACAATCTCCGATTATCTCTTCAAATGATGATCATCAAGTTGCTGCTGATTACACACCTCAAATCTGTAGTTTCTTGTACAAAAACCCTAACCCTGAAATTTCTGATACTTTGGTTTCAGACCCAAGAAATATCAGTATTAGGGTTTCATCTCCTCCTGCTACAAAAGATACATCAGCCTTTTGTTTCATTTCCCCCATTGTTCCGAAAAATTTGAAGAATACCACAGTTTCATCTACTCATCCTTCTTGGTCAAGCTTTGTTACAGATAAAAAAGATCATGTTTTGGATTCGATCAAGAACCAAGAAAGAAATCAACGTTCATAGTTGAGCCGAACTCTATAGAAGATTGTTCTGCCGTGGATTTATCAGTGAGTCTGGATTTGGTAGTTTGTCGGACAGATATGAATGGATCAAACGATGAAGAAGTGGGTAGTTGCAAGAGGAGGAGAATTGGATCCAAGCCCTTGAGTTTCTTCCAACCAATAAGTAAAACAATTAAATTTCAAACCGATGTGTTCGAACTGCGTTCGGTTTCTGTAGAGGAATTGGATCTCGAGCTAAGGCTTGGTGATGCTCCAAAGGTGAAGTAATTAGCTGAAAATTAATCGTTTTGTTTGTATCCAAAGAATTACACCTTGTTGTATTGTTCATTTCAGCAGAAACCAAGATTATGGATCTCCTCTAAACTCCTGTTTTAGTTAATTATATGGGATGCTGATGGCATCTTCATTTTGTTTTAACATTTTGAGTTTCTCCCTGGAATTCTTGCCGAATTTGCAGCCATGAATTTGATCATGTTTAAAGTCTACTTTCATATGAATTTTATGTGTTGTTTTTTAAAAAGTACGTATAAAAATTTTATATACTTGGAGTCGCACAATTAGTCGTGCGAATTCCTGAACACATCCCATGGCTGCAAGATGAGATAAATCAAGAGCTTTGTATCACACCCCGAGACCGGGGTCGATAACACCAGCGTTGCTTTCAAACATAAATTCATAAATTCGAAAACAACAAGCCTCATAGTGCACAATTTAACTATAATCAGTTTTTTATTCCATAAAATAGAATTGTTGTCTTATCTTCGGATTTCGGTCATATCTCGATATCTAAAAGATTATGATAACATAATTCAATATTATATCATCTTGCTAAGAGATTATGATATTATAATTTAATATTATATCTTACTCAGTATTTAGTTTGATCATATAACATCAAGTATTTGGGTTCACTAAATAACTCTAGTTACGGTTTGAAAAAAACTCTAGTTGACCGACTTTTCACACTTTGACCCTTTAATCAAAGCATTGACATATAGCTGAAGTCATTTTCCTTGTCTGTAACCAAGACAAGAAAGTATGAGAGTATTGTATTTGCATACACTCTTTTCTCAAAGGTATACTAACTATAGTAGAGGTGTTAATCTCATTAAATGTTTAAGCCACTAGAAATACATACAAATTGTCAGTAGGAGAGATTGCATCCGATGGATAGGCATTCTCTTAGCAACTCACTCAATACCAGCCTCCCACTTTTCCCACTTCTCAAATTTATTGCCTGGAAAAGTCGGTCCTGACTTCTGTGTACCCGACGCGCTGCTTCAATGGCTCGATATGAAACTTTGGAGTATTTGGAACCTACGAAATGCGGTATTTGGAACCTACGAAATGCGGTGATTTTCAAAGAAGCAAACTCGGAAGATCATAATACTCTTGACAGAATAAAAATTAGACTTTGGACTTGGTTAGCGGAAAAAAAAGGTTTTGGGACGTTCAGTGTCAATGACTGGTTTCGTTTTCCTTTAATTTGTTTGAGTCAGGATTGTTATCGCTTAGCCATTTACCATCACTAAGCTCTTTGTCCCAAACTATTATACCATTTAAGCACTCACGGTGCTCATTTCAATAAATTTTGGCTTATCTAAAAAGTAGGAGAGATTCAATTTAATGAAGTTCTTACATATATGAAGATGAAAAACGCATGTAGGGAATCCAACAGTTCATCCCAAGTGTTTTGTGCTATGATTCGATTAGGGTAAGAACAATTTTTCAATATTTTATTATATAACTTGTTGGTCGTGGACTCTAATTTCAAGGCTACATTGTGGTTGGATATACTTGGGATTTAACAAGGGATTCTAAAATGGAAGAATTTGAAGATCAATTTTGATTTAATATTCATGTTTGATTAAAAATACGAATGACCCATAAAATAACTAAAATATATTATGTTTGATGACTTTCCTTTCTATTTATCATTTGTTCTTATTGCCAAACACATCATGTCTTTTATTTGGATGACGGATTATGAATCCATGCGCATCAAATTCGTCGATCCAAACTTGTTCATTAAAATTTGGGTAAATTTAAAAATTATTCTCATAGAATAGAGGTATTTGCAATATTAGTCCCAAACATTTATGACTAATCAGATATAGTCTCATGGAAATTGTTTTTAATAAAAAAATAGTTTTACGTGATTGGGTTATAAATCTTGGAGAGGCCATCTAAAGAAACAAACAAGTTTTTACTCATCCTTAAAAAAAAAAAAAAGATGTCATTTCACTTCTAAATTTTATAATTTTCCTTCTTATTTCAATGCTACTTCAAGCAAATACTAAAGACCCCATACGTTTCATTTGTTCCCATTTCACTCTCTAATAAGCATGAATTAACGAAAAAGCCCGCAGTTCGTTGGGTCATTCTTGAAATTAGCCACACTATATATTTTTGAAATATTTCGTTAAACTTTTAGAGAGGAAATTACGAAAATGGTCCCATAGAATAGTAGTTTTTCAATATTAGTCCGTAACTTTTAGTACTAATCAAATATAGTTTCACATAAATTATATTTTTATCAAAAATGGTCTCATAATTAAATATGTGGCTTCGGACTAGCTTTGATAAAATGCAATTCTGTGTGATTATATTTGATTAGTCTTAAAAAATTGGGACAATTATTGATTAAAAATAATATAAGTGAGACTATATTTGATTAGTCCTAAAAGTTTGGGACTAGTATTGAAAACTCATATTCTATGCGACCAGTTTTGAAATTTACCCAATTTTAGATACTAAAATTTGAAATTTTCTGGTTTAAAAAAGAGAGAGCAAGTATGTACTGCGCGGAGTGAAGTGATTCCTTTTATTTTCCCCATTTAAGTTACCCACTGACACTCTATAATCAACTCAATAATATATGAAAGAAGCAGAGACAGATTGGTTTATGTAATTTTGAAGTACAAATAAGTCAGATACAACACAACATGGATTCCCTTTTCCTTTGTATTATTATCACCAAATATGTTTGTAACTAAGCATAAATCCATGCACTTGTCGTCCCCTCTTTCACTTTTTTTTCTTTCTTTAATTTCTCAATGCTTCCAAAAATTTGCCACCAACTAAAAGGAATCAATCCCATTTAAGTATTGTAAACATACCCTTTTCTGTTCATAAACATAATATTGTTTAATCATTAAATCTTGGGGGACGGTTACTGGAATGGGAACGGCAGCTACCGCGACAATGTTCCATGATAAAACGGATGTGTAACTATAACAACGATTTCACGGTTGTCGCGGAACGATACGACGATTCCGTGACCTGAAACGGTGATTCGCGGTCCGGAATGGCTGTTGCAGGACATTTTTATATTGTTTCAAAAATTTCCAATTTTCATTAATAATTTGTCCAAATTATCTAATAATTTGCAATAGTCGCAACCGTTCCACGAAATGTCAATGGAACTGGAACTCCAATCTCCGCGATATCCTATGCGACTGTGTCGGCGAATCATGTTACCAAGGCGTCTTTTGTTTCTTTCTTTGTGCATAATTTCATTTACGTTTTTTATATATATTTCTTGAGCGAATAAATAATATACTAAAATGAATATTTAGAGGGTAAGAATAAGGAATTTTCAGTAATATTTATAAACAAACCCTAGGTCTAGCTGTGGTATCGTATTAACTAAATCCTTTTGAGGATGTTGATTTAAATAATTAGGTCGAATAATAGTGTCAATTATTTTAGATTAAACTACCACCGATTTCATATCTTGGAATAAACAAATTATTACCTATGTCCTTGATTCTTTAGTCTGCCGACTTGTTTCATATATATATATATATATGAGACAGACGATATATTAAATTGATGGATGGTGTAGAGTAATCATATTTATATCATGGTATTTGTCACAAAAAAAATCATATCACCAATAATTCGAAAAATTAAAAATTATTAAACCATAAATTTTTTAAATAACAAAAAAAAATTATTTTTAATTTTTAAATTTTAATTATATCACTTAATTTTTTACGATAAAAATTACGTGATATAAATCTATAAAGCATGAGATTCTTAGTGGCCCGACTTTATGACACTAATTAAATTTAACAAAAATACTCATATCAACTTAGATCTTTTTTCATTTAATTAAAAATACCACTAAAACCCATTTTAGTAAATTTATAATTTAAACATAACTAATCATATCCCATCAACTTTTCAGAATTAAAAAATTTCACACATAATCTATACAAATTACGAATATGTTTAATATAGTTGTATCATTATTTTTCTTCAGAAAAACACACATTATCCATATATAACAAAAAAACTCACAAATATTTTCAATATAATTTGGTAGTTTTATAAAAAAAAAATCCACAAAACACAAAAAACCAACTCGTTCACAATAACACTAGTAAATGATGTACCTCCTCATACCTCTTTACCATTATTTCAAATCTTTACGAACCACTTTTGTTAAAAAATAATTTATGTGTGACTAACTTGATAAAAACATTTATGTTAGACTAAATTTGTTAAAACACGATTTCTTTGAGACTATATTTGATTAATACTAAATATTTGAACTACCATTGCAAATTCCTCTGTTATGTTATGTTAGACCGTTTTCGTAATATTCTCGAATATGATATATTTTTTTGAATCAAGGAACAAAACAACATTAGTTGATTATCAAATAGTAATGATGATATTACCATAATCCACATATCAATAACGAGCAGACCTTGAGTTGAAAAGGAGCAAACCATGCCTTGATTAAGAACAGAGAAACAGACATTTGTCTTTGATATTATCGAAGATCAGTACAAATGAATGAGTGTGATACCCCGATATTTGGTGCGGTTTGGACCCGAACTTTATGGGCTCGACTCGGTCTCATAAGAACGAGAAAACCTTGACCCATTATGTTTAGGGCCCATTTCAACAAACATTTATCTTGGCCCATAATGAGGGCCCATGAAAAAAGAAAAGGAGTAGGGTTTAAAGAGAGGGGAGGCTTATTCCTCAGAGATCTCTCTCGATTCTGGCTTCCTCTTGAATGGTTGCATAACCAACATTGTAAATCCTGGATATTTTTCATATATTATTCATTGTTACAAGATCGAACCAAAAAACAAGGTAACAATTGGCGCCGTCTGTGGGAAATCGAGCTAAGACGTAGAGATTGAATAACAAAACAGAAGAGAGTTTTGGTTACTGTGGGAGGACGAAAAAAATGGAGGAGGCGACGGGTTTTCGGTGGCGAGTGGCTTCTGTGGCACTGGGTGGGCTTCACAAGGTTGGCTCCGGGCGGCAAGTTCAGGGTTCCATGAAATGGCGGCTGGGCTGTGTTGCCGTCGCCGGCCTGCGTCGAGTCTGGGCAACAGCCATGGTTGTGGTGCGTGAGCTGCGAATCTTCATGTCACCTGATGCTAGTGATGAAGAGACGTCTCCTCTGCTATTTTTTGGATCTTCTCGACTGGTTTGCATCTACACGTTGATAATGGCTGAGGTACACAGAGATGAAGCTGAAATGAGGCGCTGCTAGGGCCCGAGTAACGAGATTTAGGCGGGTTGCAAGCCCCAGGAAGAAGAATACGAATTTATTGGGAGGTAGATTTCTTCCATTGTTGTAGGCGACCTGAGACGAGCAATGAGAAAGTTCTCAGCTCTGGCTTCTACGGTTGCACAGGAAATCAAGAACCCCACTCAGAAATTTTGAACTCCCAATAAAATTGCTTCAAAACCTTCTAAGCTGAACTCTCGGGAAACTCTCCATCAAAATTTAGTAGCAGCAATGTTTTTTTTTATAGGGAAGGTGCGATTACTCTATCTACAGAGTTGATTAAGGATACCAAAAATTCAGGGTGCATAATTAATGAGGGTTTGCTTTGTATTTTGATATGTAGTTGGGAAAGATTGGGGTTTAGCAAAGTATTGTGCTGAGGTTTTTGAGCAGGTTTCTTATTTGGGACTTAGTCCCACTACACGGTTATTTAATGCAGTGATAGAAACGTTAGTGAAATCCAATTCACTTGATTTGGCTTACCTCAAGTTTCAGCAAATGGCGGTGGACAACTGTGTCTTACATAGATTTCTGTATAACATTCTTATTCATGGAGTTTGTAAGGCTGGTGTAGTGGATGAGGCTCTTCGCCTTGTCAAGCAGATGAGGGATTGAAACTTGCTCCGAACGTGTTCACGTATACTTTCTTGATAGATGAGTATTATAATGCAAAAACAGCGGATGATGCATTCGGGATTCTGGAGAGAATGAAAATATGAAAGCTCTCAAATCTATTTTGGTGAGAACCAACAGGTCTCAATTCTCAGAAAATAGTGTCCTCTTGCCTAGGGATATTCAGGTTATTAGCAAGTCTTGCAAAAGACACAAGGCAACACCCAGCAGTTCTCCTAGGACAGATAAGTTTGTGTTGCGTTCTCAACATTATTCTTGTTCGTTGCACTGAGAAGATGATTTTCAACTCTGTAAGCCACTCTAACTTGGGATTTAGGCAAGGCTAATTGTTTTTTTTTTAAAATAGAGGCTGTGAGGTGATTATGAGGGGTGCGCTATATTTAAAGTGGGGTTTGCTCCATGAACGTCAATAACTTGAATTTATCCAATCCAAAAACAAAGAATAAATTCTTTAGTTCTTGGGATATTATAAGCGATTACTGAAGATCTTTTGCTCACACTTAAGCTCTTTCTTTCTTGAGGGAAGTTCTTCGGAAAAATCCAAGGAAGTCCCATATTCCTGCTTTTGATTTCTGTATCCAAATGGCATACTCTTTATAGAAGAAAAATAGATAATGCAGGCTCGAGAGGGGGCTAGTGGCTGAGGTGGAAAATCATTTTATTAATAATTTGTGGGTATCATTTCAAGTTGCTCAAGCTCAGTGCCAAATTTCCTAATAACAGTCATCAATTTTGATTGTCTCCAATCTCATATATAATCTCATATGTATATGTGACGAGCTCCAACGTTGAAGACCTGAAGTTGTAACATGTCGGTTAGTCATGCTAAGCCACATGATCTCGTTAGATGGTATTTACATGGCATTATGCGAATTGTGCTTACTAGTAATCATAAATCATCTCGAAACTTTTTATTGTGACTTGACAAAATTTGGTAATTTTATACGTGCTGGATTTTAGCTCAGTTTGGAAGTCATGTTGTGGACATCAGACCTAGATCATTTGTACTTATGTTTATTATATGTCAAGCTTCACTTGTTCAGAGCTTATCATTATTGGAACTTGAATTTTTAATTCCTTATGCTCTATCAAATGGGAGATATTATTATTTGGGATTGCTTCTGTCTTGTCGTTCGTTTATCATTGCAGCACTTTGCCCTGAGGTGTTGGCCGAAGGCATCTCGCCTATAATCGACCCATGTCTCTAAGCACATAGAGCTCAGAACATCGGGTCCAAAGCCTCCAGCTCGTTGCTACCGAACTCATGACGTGCTCAGCTTAGCAATCAACCCCGACTTCGGTGCTCGGTCTATAGGCCATTACGGTTATTTCATCCAGCTACTATTTCATATATATTTCGTGCTGCACTATTTCACTATTTCAGGTTGACCTCAATGCACCACAGCTCGGGCATGCAATCTCGCAGTAAGCCCATATTATATCAGCTCGGGCATGTAATCTTGCAGTAAGCCCCTATCGGACAGCTCGGGCATGCAATCTCGCAATAAGCCCCTATTATATCAGTTCAGGCATGCGATCTCGCATTAAGGCCTTATTCATCAGCTCGGGAACTTTATTTGTTCTGGATTTTTGATTAACTTGTTCGGATGTGGTGTAGTGGTATGGAGGCTCGGGAGTGGTGTGTGAATGTTGGAATCGAGATGTGGAGTGATATGTCATGGTCCGCCCAGACATGTGTGGCCTTGGTCAGCCCAGGCACACGAGATGAGGAGATATGTCATGGTCCGCCCAGACATGTGTGGCCATGGTCAGCCCAGGCACACGAGATGTGGAGATATGTCATGGTCCGCCCAGACATGTGTGGCCATGGTCAGCCCAGGCACACGAGATGAGGAGAAAAAGCTAAGGTCCGCCCTGGCTACTATGAAAGTTAAGGTCCGCCCTGACTATATGAAAGCTAAGGTCCGCCCTGGCTACTATAAAAGTTAAGGTCCGCCCTGACTATGAAAGCTAAGGTCCGCCCTGGCTACTATAAAAGTTAAGGTCCGCCCTGACTATGAAAGCTAAGGTCCGCCCTGGCTACTATAAAAGTTAAGGTCCGCCCTGACTATGAAAGCTAAGGTCCGCCCTGGCTACTATAAAAGTTAAGGTCCGCCCTGGCTATGAAAGCTAAGGTCCGCCCTGGCTACTATGAAAGTTAAGGTCCGCCCTGGCTACTATAAAAGTTAAGGTCCGCCCTGACTATGAAAGCTAAGGTCCGCCCTGGCTACTATGAAAGTTAAGGTCCGCCCGACTATATGAAAGCTAAGGTCCGCCCTGGCTACTATAAAAGTTAAGGTCCGCCCTGACTATGAAAGCTAAGGTCCGCCCTGGCTACTATAAAAGTTAAGGTCCGCCCTGGCTATGAAAGCTAAGGTCCGCCCTGGCTACTATGAAAGTTAAGGTCCGCCCTGACTACTATGAAAGTTAAGGTCCGCCCTGGCTACTATGAAAGTTAAGGTCCGCCCTGACTACTATGAAAGTAAAGGTCCGCCCTGACTACGATAAAAGTTAAGGTCCGCCCTGATTGCTTAAGCCCAGGAGTATGAGGCCCTGGAAATATTGTAACATGTCTTATCCGCTCATATTTATTCTCCGGGATCAGATGAGACGAGCTTTATTTGCTCAACATTTTATCATCTCAAGAGCTCAAGTCATCTGTCACTTTGCAAATTTAGATGAGCTATATCTCCTACGCGCATTCATTATCTTCGGAGTTCAGACAGTTGTTAATGCAGGTCAGCCCTGCCCAGATAACAGAGGTATTGCAGATTACTTATTGAGCTCAGATCAGCTCGGATTTGTTAGCTGTCCATGGATCATTTTTGGAGTTCAGCTATATTCCAGCACGACATATTTATTAACTCTGGATGTCCATACGTTTATTGTCTCTGGAGTTCGACGGGTTTTATCTGCTATGGAACGGAGCTAAGATTTATTGATTATGGAGTTCAGGCGAGCAATATTTGTTCATATCTGGTCGGAGGGGTATTATTTTCTCATACATTATCTCAGGAGCTCAGCTCAGTTTTATCACCTCGGGGGCTCTCAATCACCTTTGTCAGCTCAGAATTATCAATTATAGCGGCTTCAGTTCGGATTCCTACTGCCCAGTATGACCTGCTATTCTTGGCAGAAGCTCAGTACCGTGATTACACCGGTTCCTCGTATGAGTTCCACGAGCCACCTACTTTATCAAGGATCGGCATTCGAATTGTCATGGCTCTACCGACAGCATGACTTGGGAACTTGGCACGACGCAAGGTCACATCGTGGTTTGACATTTGCAGGACTACCAATTCGGGTCCTCACCTAAACCAGTTGGAGTCGATACAGCGCTACTCTAGCTCGACTAGAGGGGGATACTCATGATACCCCGATATTTGGTGCGGTTTGGACCCGAACTTTATGGGCTCGACTCGGTCTCATAAGAACGAGAAAACCTTGACCCATTATGTTTAGGGCCCATTTCAACAAACATTTATCTTGGCCCATAATGAGGGCCCATGAAAAAAGAAAAGGAGTAGGGTTTAAAGAGAGGGGAGGCTTATTCCTCAGAGATCTCTCTCGATTCTGGCTTCCTCTTGAATGGTTGCATAACCAACATTGTAAATCCTGGATATTTTTCATATATTATTCATTGTTACAAGATCGAACCAAAAAACAAGGTAACAGAGTGTAAGAAAATCTTTTAAGGCAATTAGCTTATTGTTTGTCTTCTTTAGGAATTTAATGAGAATTAATTAATTACTTTTCTGATGGAATGCAGAAAGATTTAATTTAAGAAGTGCACATGGGAGCTTCAAATATGTCTGTTACTGAGGAATTTAGTGAAAGCAATATATATATATATATATATATATATATATATATATATATATATATATATATATATGAAATTTAAAAGATGGTCCTATAAAATATTAGTTTTTTCAGTATTAATCTCAAACTTTTAGTACTAATCAAATATACTCTTATATAAATTGTTTAACCAGTAATAGTCCTGAACCAAATATAGTCCTGTATTTTTCAAAAGTGGTTCAATAATTCAAAAAGGTATTTTGTATCACTTTTGATAAAAAAAAAACAATTTTTATAAGACTAATGGTGTGTTTGCGATTGCTTATTCAAAGTACTTCTATGTTGCTTTTGCTTAAAGTTGGAAAAAGTTGATTTTAAGCAAAAGCATTGAGTGTTTGTTATTTAAATAAAAAAACAGCTTAATAAATTTAAATTAATTACGAAATTGCCACAAAACAACTTAAAGCAGTCAAAAGCATGTCATGACCTGCTTCTCTGCTTCTGCTTTTTTCTGCTTATTTTTAGAGAAGCAATAGCAGAAGCAGACAAATAAAACACCCAAAAACTGTTTTTTTATCTGAAAAGCAGATAAGCAGTTTCATAAGCAATTGCAAACACCTACTAAATTTGTTAATAATATTTACGTGAGACTATTTTTGATTAAAAATAATTTCTGTGAAATTATATTTGATTAATACTAAAAGTTTGAAATTAGTATGTTATTCGAGACCGTTTTTTAGATGTGTGTTACTCTTTGTAGAGTATTTGTTAGTTTCAAGAATTACATTAAAATATGAAACTCAATGGAATTGTTATTAATACTGATTCCCGAATTTAGCAGCTTTGGTGTGACGTAATTTGATAATTAAGTATATTTGAAAGGTATGTTTATATATTCAATTTCAATAGCGATACGAGATCTTGGCTCCCGTGATCGTTAGGTATTATTTATTACGTTGAATAGACTACTTCCAAGATTAAATAAAATATAACAGTAATCTTTTGCATGTGATGTGGCCATATATATTAATTTTTTTTATATTAAATAATGTTTGTGTAAAAAAAATCTTGATATTATATTAAAATAAAAAAAACTTTAGAAATGATTTTTTTAAGATTTTTAATAGTTATTTAGAAAAATTATTTATTATTTTGTGGTTTTTATTGATTTTTTTTAGTTTTAGGAGTGAAAAAATCATTAAAATTAAAAATATAGAATAATGATATTTTAGCAATTTAAAAATTTCAAGAAGTGGATGAGATATGGTAGTTATAGGTGAGTTTTAAATTTATTAAAATCAAAATGGAATACTTTGTAGTTTGAAAGGAATATTTTTTGTATTTCAATAATCTAACTATGACTTCAAAAGTAGTTACTTTAAACCTCATACTTAATAATATATTAGTGATGCACATATTGCATATATAATAAAATTTTTGACACGGAATTTTAAACTTGTAATAAAATTAATGAATTTTTTTATATTTTATAATCAATTGGTAAAATTATTTACATTAATATTTTTTTATTGTTAATAATTTTGTGAGAAACTAGTGTGAGTTAGTAATAATTTTGGTGAATAACAATAATTTAGTCATTTAATTTTGGTATAACTGCAGTTAGTAATAATTTTATTGAAAAAAGATATTATATTATAATATTATATTGAGGGAGCATGCTAGATAATTACTTGGCATTTTGGTATGGTCATGGAATTACCAAAATACCCCTAACATGCAAAATGACTGAAATATCCCTGAAATTTTAATAATTTCAATTTATTCTAATATACTATATTCTTAAAATATCTGTAATACTCTTAATAATATCATCTATCATATCACACAATATTTGTAATACATATTTAGTGTAATTTTATACCATATATTTTTTTAAAAATTTTTACATAAAATTATATGTGGATGCATCATATACCAAAAATAGCTAGTATATATTATGTAATAACAAACCAAAACAAAGAGACAATAAGGACGGAATTGAATTTTAATATTTTTGACTATAGATAGAGCATTATTTAGAAAACACTAATTCCAAAAGTTCTGATATGTAACCAATATACTTTAAATAATTTAGAGGAAATTACGTAAAGGTACCATTTTTCAAAACATCTTTCAACTAAATCTCCTAAAAAAACTCATTCTCAACTAAATACACATTCTATAAAACTTATTTCAAATAAGTCTATTTTGTCAAACCCTAATCTAATCAGTCCATTTTCATGACTAAAATACCCTTGTTTTAATAACAACACATGAGATCTTGATCAATTCTTCAGATCCTTTCTTCAACATCACTTTCGGAGCCCCGCTGTGGGAAACGGCGCCCGCCGACATATGACGTGGATTTGAGGCTCCAGCAGCCGGGAAGGGACATTAAATCTAAGCCGTTGGATGGGGAAACATCGATGATGATCGGGCTTCACCATGGCTGAGGTGGAGCAGCTCGAGAAAGGAAGCAAACAAATTATATTATACAACTCGTCAAAACCTTTGTTTTTCGAAGTTATTTGGAATTTTTCAGCTCGTTGCTCATCACTTTTTTTTTCCTTTCGATTTTTCCTTATTCGTTGTCATATCAACAAAATTGTTATCATGCTGGTGCGTAGTGCATTCCACATGCGATTGTTTATTTCTCTACATATGAACAATTTTGTGTTTCTAGTTTGGTTTTACTTTATCTTATGTAGTATCTATGGCTTTTAAATTGGATTCGTTTTGAACTGTTGAACAAGTTATTTCGGCCCTATTCTGTTCAATTTCTTGTGTCTAGCGGTGCATGTAATTTACATGCACCGCTAGACTCATGCAATGCAAATGTCATGCGGTGCATGTAACTAACATGATTCCACCAACAGTTTTCTCTACAAGACTGCAACAATCAATTCATAATTCCCTTTGTAAATGAATTTCATCATCATTATTAATTTTCAGAAATTAATCTCAGTCAAAAATAGAAAAATCTTCACATTATTCATTATTATCATCATTTTCACTTTCTTGTGTCTAGCGGTGCATGTAATTTACATGCACCGCTAGACTCATGTGATGCATATCTCATGCTTAAATAACTTGATTTCACCAATAGTTTTTATCTATAAAACTGCAACAATCAATTCCTAATTCCCTTTTAAATGAATTTAATCATCATTATGAATTTTCAGAAATTAATCTCAGTCAAAAATAGAAAAATCTTCACATTTTTCATTATTATCATCATTTTCACTTTCTTGTGTCTAGTGGTGCATGTAATTTACATGCACCGCTAGACTCATCCGATGTATATCTCAATCGGTGCATGTAAATAATATGATTCCACCAACAGTTTTTATCTACAAGACTGCAACAATCACACTGTCACTATCAAGGCTTAGGGAGATTATTGGAGTTCGCATAATATAAATTAATTGTTGAAGAGCTCATTATATTGAGTCTCACTCGATCGATTTCTATAATTTAAGGGCCTTACACATACAAAATAATGAAGGTTTTTGACGTGGGGAATCATAAAAAAATTGGCCATCGCTTCCAGTAATAATACTCACCGATATAAACATGCCATATGGTTGGCCCTAGTTTACCGGAGCATGTAATTACATGCACCGTTAGTCTACCGGTGCATGTAAACTACCGGTGCATGTAATTTACATGCACCGATAGACTCAACATTTGCATTGGTTATCAAATTACATAATAAATAAGTATCATATAGTAAGTGTTAAAGACGATCACAAATAACACTTAAAATTAAGACACGTTTGTGTAATATATTATCATTTGAAAACTAATATAATTTTGTTATGAGATTATTCAATAATTTATCATATAGTATATACTCATCCATAATAAAAATTTAATTTCTAAAGTAATATATTGTATCTTTAATTTGTTATAAGATCAATTGTAAAAATTATAGAAGAAAATATTAATTCACATTTTTTTGATTTGATCATTGTTATTTAGTAATTAGATAAAAAAAACGTACATTAGTGCATCACCGCCTATCGGTGCATGAAAATTACATGCATCGATAGATTTTAGCAAGTCGGTGCATGTGATTTACATGCATCGCTGAGTCTATTTTGGTGCATGTATAGACTTATACTATATTTAACCAAAAACATAGCCTTTTTTATATATAATTTTGAATATGTAACATTTTTTCTCATTAATTTTTTTTAATTAATAGTAAACTGAAATAGAAGGCTTGAGATGTGAAATAACAAACTGAATAAGAAAGCAACATCTAAGTCTAAAGATGCATGTAAGTTACATGCACCAATGAGTCTATCTGTAAGGACCCCCCGTGCCCTTAACCCTTTATTAGTGTATTCAACCATGCCATTAGTGCATACAATAATATTAACATGGGGAAAAGCCATATGCCATTTACAAATTTGCTTGCATTTGGTCCACATAATATTCGAATTCCCCAACAGTCATTTACATAGCATGCACCCTTATAATACACTAACATGCTCTCAGTTCATTTAGCAATTCCATATTTAATTGCATGCAGCAATAAATGAAGAGAGAAAGCCATGCTCATTTATACATTCCATATACACGTAAATACGTACTCACATAAGAGTACCCAATGAACGAGCGTGTATCTAATGTATAAAATACTCTACCAGATACCATCGCTGGTACTTCAATCCTGGAAGCACCTCCCATGTACAACTCGATCTCAACTCTGGATCCATGTACTTGTTCAACCAGCTATGGTACCTCGATCCTGGAAGTACCTCCAATCAACAGCCCGAGCTCAACTCCAAAGCTGCTGCTACACCTGTATCACCTGCCCCAACAGAGACAGCCCCCACACGGGGTGAGCATACCAATACCACCAATCCAATAATCATAATATTGCAGTTCATAATTTACAAAATGTAAATGCCATGAATTTAAATGATACTCCCTGGATTGTATCATCCTCATCCGGGATCCCCTGTATTGTCCCTGTTCTCAAAATAACCAAACCATTAAATTCTCAAAAGCCAGTTGATCATCTCATTGATCAACTAAAATCACTCTTACCATGCCAATTCCACAACCAAATATGTTTAAGTCATCAAATAAAGTACCATAGATATCACACATATCTAGCCAAAGATTCCATAATTCCATTTCATAGCTCAATCTACAATAGTGGCATTTCAACCCCGGCGCACGCTCGACAACATCGTAATCGATGGTCGCTCAACGGTGACAACATCCCAAATATTGCTCGCTCAAGAGCGGCCCCATATAGTTCCCGATATATGTCCATTTATCACAATTACCATGTACCATGCATTTCACTAGTCATTTATTGCAAGTGCCATACACTATGCGGTTCAACATTCATTTACTGCAAGTAACACGTACCATGCATTTCACAATTTCAATATTATAATAGGTTATGCTCGTACGTTATACGTACCTTATAATTCCGTAGTTCGAGTCCCACCTTGCTTGAGTCCCACGATCCGATGAATTATGTGCTAACACATAAATAACTCACAATCAAACACAAGCATGCAACCACGTGCCCAAGCACGTTCAAAACTTCCAAACCTATCGTCTATCCATGACGATTACCAAAAATAAAAGCCCCCCGGCTAAGCATGCATAATACCCAAAATATACCATTTTACAAGTTTAAAAGATAGCCAAAAACTCAACCGAGAATTCCGTTATATAATATTTTGGCTCCAACCAATCCATTTTAAAAGTATGGCATTCCCATTGGAATGTAGACATTGCCCCGGAAACGGCCCATTTAAACCTCGATTTCAAAATCCCAACATTTTTCCAAAATTTTCAAAAAAAATAAAAATTGCAAGCGGCGATCGATCGCCTATAACATCGCGATCAATCGCCTCCGTCCAGAGGACAAACCAGTGCTCATTCGCGATCGATCGCCAATCCTCGCGATCGATTGCCAACCCGCTCGCGATCGATCGCCGAGGCCACGCGGTCGATCGCCGCACTATTTATCGTCACCAAAAATCGAGCTGTTCGTCGCGATCGATCGCCCCTCCTCGGCGATCGATCGCCACCTGCGATTTCCCGAAAAATTCGAGCTTCCGTTTTTGCCACCCAAACTCAAAACCAACACCCCCAACTTCCTCAACACAACCAATACGCCATTTGTAACCAATAAAAACACTTAAAAACTCAATTTTGGATTTTTCTCAAAAACTCCCAATTACCAAACCCAACAAAATACTCAACCAAAGTCTATCATATTACTATCAAATCGAAGACGATGACGAGGGGAAGATTAATACCTGTTTATCTTCGAGAAAATCGGCTCCCGAGCCAAGCTACCAAGGATTTCTTCCCAAGAGCAAAAGAGGGAAAGGGGAAGAGGGTTTGAGCGCATAGAGAGAGAGAGAGAGGGGGAGAGAGGGTTCCGTGCCAAATGACGGAATACCGAGTCCACTTGGTATATATATTACCAAAACTCCAAATTATCAATCCCTCCACAAATACATCATGACTCATTAAAAATCATCTATTTTCAAAAATCACCTCCCAATCTCTATTTCCATAAACAGCTCTAGTACAAAGTACTCCGGACCCCAAATCCCACCAAAGACCAAATTTCAAGGTTATCACCACGATGAGAATACAATCTCACCCCTTGGGTCCAACGACTCCAAAAATCGGATTTAAAAAAAACCGAGAGTCCCAAAACCGCAATTAATTTATAGTTGTCACCAACGATAATCCATTAAGGATTATTACCACATCGGGATTAACACCATCAATCCCCGGACATCACAATTATCCCCCACTAATAAAAATTTCGTCCCCGAAATTTGCACAGGCGTCCTCCACGAACGCCACACAATGCAAACCAAACGGATCTACATCGCCGAATCATGAACATATCATGAACGACATTATAACCACGAGGACACCAACCTCGCACCAAAACCTGGAATGGGATAAACCTTCCAAACCATTGCAATCGCAATAGAATGTCAGCATACCCCCAATGCTAACCGTCTCAAAAGCAGTCAGCCCAAACTTAACTGCAAAACAACGAATCATTCGAGATTCCAAAATAGACATCGCCTCGAGGATATCTCTACAATCCAGTCCACGATGTTAAACATACATCGTTGCCAAGGGAACCTCCAGTACACAACAGTGCACCTAACCATAACTGTCTTCCAATTCCAAACCCATCTCCATCAAAGGAGTAATTACACCATATGAAACATGGATCGGGCAACTCATTGCTACCGATCAATACGAAACACACCTCAAAAGATGTTTACATCCGGGTGTTCCAAGAATCACATCTTGGTCCAAACACACAGTCGAGACTCCACAAGGTCTCAAGTTCCACAGAGGACATGCAAGAACAATCAATTGCATTCCCGCCACACGTGTCAACCACGACACTGAACCAATCCGAAATCTGGCTATTCCTCGTTTACCCTAGGATTCAACAATCCCAACACAAGGAAGCTATTGAATTAACCAGCAAGAATTACCATGGTCCCAAAACAAGACAATCCCTCCCTAGGGGAAGTCAACTGGACCTCACGATTATTCCTCATAATACATCGTGCCATCGAGATTACCAATCTCCAGGTGCCACAATCTCACCGGAGATTCATTAACCAAAGCATATAAATCCGATGCTCGACGAGGACCAAGAAAAACTGGCCTTTGTATACCCACACCGGCATACATGCCCAAGCACCAACACAACATGCATACACAATGCAATAGACTCGGGTATCTCCAATCATACCCACAATCCCAACCAACTGTCAATCCCCAGCTAATCTCACTTTGCGGAGAATAATGATTGACAGACCAACGACCTATGGTGTGATTCCCACATCGACACCACACAAACCGACTCATTGAATCTCCCAAGGATTCCTAATCGGTAGGTATATCGCTACCGCTTTCCTCATAAGGAAAAATGTCATGAATCCATGACCCTCCAACCTCGAACCACCGTTCGGAAAACTGGATATATTTATACCAAAATATATCTCGTACCCAAAATATGCAACTGGTTCAGAATAGTGCATCGAAGCCACTATTACCAAATCAAAACCCGTATACACCACGTATACCCATCCTAACGATGCTCTGTACTAATGTCATAGTACTCCATAAACCTCGAGCATCTCCCAGAGACGCATCCTCGAACGTCTCACCGAAAGGTAAGAAATCCATTACTCGATCCAACACCAGTAATGCTTACCATGGCTGATTACAATCAACCTACGCCCAATACCAACTGTCTCCATGACAGTAAAATCCAAATCTCTCCAAGAGACAAAATCAGTATAGCAGTGTTACCCCACTAGCTATATCCTACAAATCCAATCGCGACTCCCGTTGCATTCCATTATGCAAGGATGCTCAACCAGAGCTAACAACGACTTGTTGACACTCGTGTTGGTACTACCAACAAGATTGAGTTGTCCCAGTACAAGTCCCTCAAAATAATAAACGTATAAACGTTCCCGTGAGGTATTCCCTGCCTCAATCATCCTGCCCCAAGAAGACTACAAAAGTCTATCATAACCATCATCGTATCACCATACGATTCACCAAACCCGAATTCAACGAACAGTATAATGGCTATCACAAGCACACTATAACACCTAAGTCTAAAGATGCATGTAAGTTACATGCACCAATGAGTCTATCGGTGCATGTGAATCACATGCACCGATAGACTCATGAACTGCCGGTGCATGTAAATTACATGCACCACTGAGTCTATCGGTGCATGTAAATTACATGCACCGATAGACTCATGAACTGCCGGTGCATGTAAATTACGTGCACCAATGGTTTCAATATCATTACATTCTCAAAATTTTCATTCAAACAATTGATCGAACATCTCAAATACATTATAATTTTGAGTTTTACATTAAAAATCTACAAACAATCATTACAATAAAATTGAAATTCATAATAAATATAAAATTTTCATTCAAACATTGATTGAACAATTCAAATGCGTTATACTTTTACGTTTCACATTAAAAATCTACGTACAGACATTACAAAAAAATTGAAATTCATAAGAAATATAAAACCAAGTCAACACAATCGATAAATAGATGACAAATAGAAGAATGCGATGATTTTGTCTTCTTGCACAACCTTTTTTGTTTTCGTTTGACCAGTGCGCGCAGTTCCGACGCCATGGGAGGAGTGACAACTTCCGACGACGGCGTTGGTGGTTGGGACATGTGGCTGATGTGAGGGTTGTAGACTAGAGTTTTGATGTTGAAGGAGGTGATCCAAGGAAGGCAGAAGACCATTTTGGTCATTTTGACCAAAATTTGACCTAATTGAAAGAATTTCTTTTTGGGTGACTGGGCCGAAAAATCTTTTACCAAATAGTACCGGCCCGAAATTTTCCCAATAATTTATGATAAAGTGTTAGCCCCCAAAAAAGTATTTTGGCCCAGGATGATTTAACAAATTGGAGCCCATTCCACTATATGAAAATTTGGGCCTAATATCGTAAAAAATATTATGAGACAATTTCGGCCCAGTATCAGATGGTAACAAAATTTCGGTCAAGTCCACCAAAATATTTTGTTTTCAGTTAGGTCTATTTTTGGTCAAAAATGACCGAAATATCTCTAAACTACAGTCTCTTCATGGCGTCTTCTTCATTTTCATCGCATGAACTTCATTTTTACCGCTCTTGATCAGCTTCAAGCTCCAAGAAACACAACAAGATATTCAAATTCAGAGAATCGCGCTTCTTTCGAGTCTGTTGTTGTCTCACCACCGAAATACCATTCACCATTGAATGCAACGACTTTGGCTTCTCCGTTGCCAGCACGTCGGAGGTCTCTTAGTTCAAGATGAGCCATCTTAGTCTACCATTTACTGTAAATTATAGGTCTTATACTCTGTGCGTTCTTACTGGGTTAATCAATGGATGTATCAACTACTGATAAGTGTCGTTTTTACACTTATTTAGATGCGATTTTCTAATGGTTTTCGTGTTGATTCTTGGATTATTTTACGATTTTTGGTATATATTTCTATATTTCAGGAATCAATGTTGAAATGCATAAAAGTAGAGGAAATGAACCAAAAATGATGAAAAATGACCGAACCGAGGGAAGGCGTCAAAGCCGGGAAAGGAAGAAAAGAACAAAATAAAAAAAAAAATTAAAATAAGCTCGATCGATCGAGACTCAAATATCGATCGATCGGCGGTCACAAAAAATTGGCGATCGATCGAGCAGTCAATCTCGATCGATCGGTCGGAAGAGTTTGCTGAAAAATAAATTCCTTATAGAGTTTGTGTCCAACAAGGAAGTCCATGATTCCTATCCCTCTATATTTATATACGAAAATCACAACCATAATCAGACGTTACAACCTAGGAATAGCCTCCACTCCCCCATACTCCATATCACCTTCATTCACCATCACCTCTTTATCCTAGGAATTGGAACAAGCCAACAAGAGAATCGAGGAGCACGGTCGAGAAAGAAGCGGAGGAAGGATCGAGAATCAACGAAGGAGTCGACTTGGGAGTTTTCTTTTACTTTTCTATTATTGTTTTAAATGAATAATTGGATTTGTTGTGTTTTTGATGATTGAGAAATATCAATAACATAGTTTTTCCTATTGATTTTGAGAATGAATTCATATATCTTCTATGTGCATGTTTTATTGTTCTTCATGCTTTTGAAGGATTGACCCCCTTTGAATGATATTTTATTATAATTGAGATCGAGAGATAAAATTATAATACGATATAATAATTCATGCCGTGTGTTAAAGATTAAGATCGAGAGATAAAATCACATACGAGTGATAGCTTTGGATTGTTTAATCAAAAGTTAGTGGTTTTCATAAAGCGCATTCGCTATCAAATTGTTAACTAAGTGAACGAGAGTTACTTGTTGCAATTTGATGTTAGATTTAATATAGCTCGAGAGAGTATATCGAATAAATTCAGAAAACCCGTCACCTTAGAGATGTATGGAGAAAAGAATTGTAAGAGTTGGGTTAGGTGAATCATAGTCTTGATAATTCTTTCTTGTGGACTTTTCTCGTGATCGTCGATTATTTTGGTTGGATTATAGTAGCTTATTAGTTTAGTTTAATTATTAATTAATTATCGTAGGTTAAATATAGTTAAAAGAAATATTATTTGATACTTGCTTGTTAGTCCCTGTGTGTTCGACAATCCGTATTCTTCATATCTATACTAAAACTTAACACCGTGCACTTGCGATAAAAAACCGCTACAGTGGAATTTTCTGTTTAAATAAATAGCGATCAACTACCATTTCCCCATGGAAGTTTGTAATGATGTTGTATCCTTAGAGAAATTTCAAGCGCTGTGGTTTTGAATTCGTAATGTTGGACCCGAGAATTTTTCCTTACTAAAAACTTATAGTTAACCGTAATTGTGGAACTATCTTTTTAAAGTGTGTAGCAGGTAGTATACACACAGTTTTGGTACATATATTTTCCATTTGCACGATTCTTCTACTCAAAGTGGGTAATATTCACTCTCCAACTTGCAAATGATGCACAACCTACATGTATATTACATTTACGTGCATCGTATAAGCATGCACCGATAGACCCAGCGGTGTATATAATTTACAGTATCGATAGACTATGTTTTGGTTATAGATAATAATTGAGTCTATCGATGCATGTAATATGTATGCAATGATAGACTCAACGGTACAAGTAATTTACATGCACCGTTAGACTATATTTTTTGGTTAAAAAGACTATCGATGTATGTAATTTACTTACACCGATTTACATGCACCATCATACTATTTTCTTTTGTTGTGCAAAGTGAAAATATAATATAAGTTAAAAGTTACTATAACACGTTGTACTCTGTATTTGTATCATACAAGATGAATATCTTTGTTGGCACAAACAGCTCATTTTAATCATCAATGCCGCCATTTTTTACAAGTTGTATTATCCCTCTTCTCGATTGCTAAATTAGATTGGGTCGGTTAAAACCCGTTAGGTAGATCGATCCTCCATAGAGGGGTATCACAAGTCCCCCCTCATAGTCGGACTGACGTCGAAGACCAGAAGTTCGTTAAATGTTTAACCGACCTGTTCCTAGTGCCCCTGATGTTTACTTCTACGGGAATATGAGATATAGTCGAGCTCCGTGATGAATAAACATGCGGTGCTAATAACATTGGCTTTATGAATATTAAGCGTCCCAAGCTCCATAATTAATAGAAATCTCAAGCCCCAGCGATGAAAAATATACGATGCCAATGAAACTTGTTTGATTTCCAGCATCAGTAGAGTCCTGAGCTGAGCAGATAAGCCCGATCGGGCACCAGAGGTAATACGGAGCAAATAAAGCTCGTCTGAGCTGATTTGAGCTATATCAGATAAATATATGCAAATGATGCTCGACTAAACTAAGCTCCAGAGGTAATAGGTATGTGGAGCAAATGATGTTCGCCTGATCCAAACTAAGCTCCAGATATAATAAATGGGTGAGGTGTGCTCACCTGATATGAACCGAGCTCCAGAGATAACAAATAGGAGCGAAGAATGCTCGCCTGATTTGAGCTCCAGCGATAATAAAGAGGGGCGAAGTGTGCTCGCCTGAGCTCCAGAGATAACAAATAGGAGCGAAGAATGCTCGCCTGAACCGAGCTCCAAAGATAATAAATAGGGGCAAAGTCTGCTCGCTTGCTCTGAACTGAGCTCCAGAGATAATAAATATGAGCGAAGAATGCTCGCCTGAACCGTGCTCCAGAGATAATAAATAGGAGCAAAAATGTGCTCGTCTGATCTGAACTGAGCTCCAGAGATAACAAATAGGAGCGAAGAATGCTCGTCTGAACCGAACTCCAAAGATAATAAATAGGAGCAAAAATGTGCTCGTCTGATCTGAACTGAGCTCCAAAGATAACAAATATGAGCGAGGAATGCTCGCCTAAACCGTGCTCCTGAGATAGGTTGCACACCCATGCTCCTAGCGTAACCAGGGCTGAGCTCGTGCTCCTCAGGTAGGTTGCACACCCATGCTCCTGGCGTAACCAGGGCTGAGTTCGTGCTCCTCAGGTAGGTTGCACACCCATGCTCCTGGCGTAACCAGGGCTGAGCTCGTGCTCCTGAGGTAGGTTGCACACCCATGCTCCTGGCGTAACCAGGGCTGAGGTCGTGCTCCTGAGGTAGGTTGCACACCCATGCTCCTGGCGAAACCAGGGCTGAGCTCGTGCTCCTGATGTGCCAAGGGCTTATTGACAACGCCTTGGGCTTCTGAATAGGGCCTTACTGCTAGATTGCATGCCTGAGCTGATAAATAGGGTCTCACTGCAAGATTGCACTCCCGAACTCTCATAATAGGGGCTTACAGCGAGATTGCATGCCCGATATCGAAGTAATAAGGCCTTACTGCAAGATTGCACGCCCGAGCTTGATGTAATAGGGCCTTACTGCCAGATGGCACGCCCGAGCTGATGTAATAAGGCCTTACTGCTAGATTGCATGCCCGAGCTCGATGTAATATGGTCTTACTGCTAGATTGCATGCCCAGGCTGACATAATAAAGGCTTACTGCGAGATTGCATGCCCAAGCTGTCATAATAGGGGCTTACTGCGAGATTGCATGCCCAAGCTGTCGAATTGGGCTTTACTGCAAGATGGCACACCCGAGCTGAAAGTAATAGGGCCTTACTGCCAGATGGCACGCCCGAGCTCAATGTGATAAGGCCTTACTGCAAGATTGCACGCCCGAGCTTGATGTAATAGGGCCTTACTGCCAGATGGCACCCCGAGCTTGATGTAATAGGGCATTACTACCAGATGGCACGCCCAAGCTGATAAATAGGGGCTTACTGCAAGATTGCATGCCTGAGCTGTCGTAATAGGGGCTTACTGTGAGATTGCATGCCCGAGCGATGGGTGTCCTGAAATAATGCAACACAAAATGCATATTTAGGAATTTAAAGTAATAGTTGGGAAGAAATAACCGTAAACCGGCCATGTATTTTGAGCAGCGAAGTCAAGGTCAACTGCTAGGTTGAATTTGTCCTGAGCTCGGCAACGATGAGCTAGAGCCCGAGGAGCCTGATGTTTTGAGCTATGCGTGCCTAGGCAACATGGGTCGAACATCGGCAAAGTGCACATGATCAACTTCTAACACGCCCCGAGCAACTGCAGAAAGCCACTCAGTAAGGATTTCCATGGTAATATAGTCAGGTTTGCATGCATGTTCAGTCATATAATCCATAAGCTCCAAAGCTTTTTCAAACCAATTCCTCTTCTGAAGGCCTTTGAAGATGGCATTATATGTTGTGGTCGCTGAATATATGTGTCGGGGCAAAGGTGATGATGTGCTTCGTGGTCGGGTGACTGCGGCATGGCCGAGAGGTGACTCATCACAGAGATGGAAACTAATGATTCCTCGAAAGCCCAAGAAACACAGTAGATGAAGAGACTTGAACTCTAAAGTCAGCAACATCAACATCGTGCCCACCTTGAACCATACCCTATTTATCAACCTGCAAATCTTCCTCCAGCCGAATCAATTCCATAGCCTGTCTAATATTCAACCGACCACGCAAAAATCCAATTGCCATGATCAATGAATGTGCGAATGCAACAATTGCATCAATTGCAGCCAGCTCATAGTTATCGGTCTTGACAGATCTGCCAAAGGAACCATTCCGTATCCATGATACTCATCTATCAGAAATGACCTTGAAGCAACTAGGCTCTTTGCAGCAATGTATTCATTCAATGAGAAAAAAATATGGATTTGGTTTGACGGAAGCTGAACCAAGAAGGGGTTTAACACACTCCTTCCAATCTTGATACACCAAAGCCTTGTCTTCTTTAACTATCCTGTATATCTCAGTGCCGGAGAGGAGGGAATTGATCTCCGGAACAGACCAAAACAGCGGAATAGGCTCGCTGGAAAGGCAGTATCTGTAAATATTGGAACCATATTGACCGATGATCTTCTTGTTCAGGTGTGAACGAATTGTCCTTTTTCTCCAACTTTTCAGCTTTAGCCTTCAAAAGATCCATACGCAATTCCTTGACCTTTACATCCACTCTCTTTACTGACAAAGAGGTGCATTGAATTGTAGTACAGGAATTGTCTGGTCCTTATCAGACCCAGAAATCCTAAACCAAAAACAGCTCCTGTGGACATCAACTGGTGCGAAGAAACAATTAGAAAGCCCTCTTTAATCTTCCCGAAAACAATGTCCTCATAGGCGCTGCAGTCAGACTTGACACTTTGAAAAGGATCGATGACTCGACTTCTTGATGATTCCCATGTGATCTGATGACCCCGTCATTTTGTCAAGCATCTGAGGCTGAGATGCAACTTCACTGGTTCCCTTCTCCTCCACCGCAAAAGGGCTGGTACAACCGCCGCCGAAGATGCAGCGGATTCAAAGGCAAAGGGGTCCATAATATAGGAGAAGAATCCCCTGATTTCTTGAGACACGGCTTGCCATATCAAGTCATTGCAGCAGATATCATCTCAGATTCAATCCCATGTCAGTGATCAAAGTGCTCGACTCTACTGGTCTTTTTGTTCTTGTCCTATGTGCCTCCTGAGATGACACGATTGGCGAGGTCAGCATCGACAACTTCATTCACCGATGTAAACCGTGATTTCCGAAGGAAAACTCTTGGGACGTGCGGCCCTGGTGAGTCAACTTATCTTAGTGGGCAGAAGATGGCAGTAGATGCTAGAATAAGCAATGGGAGGCAGTCAACCGCATTGTGACAACCCAAGTCAACCGCATTGTGACAACCCAACTGGAAAGTTGCCCGGTTGACCAACAATTCATATTATTATGCAACCAGCAATCACAAGATAGAAATCCATAATAAATTTGATGAAAAGGAATAAACCAGCCATGGCCACAGCTTCATGTTGTTTTCAAGAGCTCGAAGATTCAAGCGATGAATTTTCACAGTGGAAATGAGTTTATCCTCCAGAAGCAAGTATCACGGTTTTCCTGGCCTTAGAAGTGGAGAATTTCTTGTATTCTCTTCCTGATCTAGATAGATTTATTAGCTTGAGCTTTTTACCAAGAAATGAAGCGAGGGTTTGGTATTAAAGGACTGAAGCTTCATTCATCCTAATCCAACACCAGCACCAGTGGCCACAACAACCATCGAAAATTTGAACCTGTGGTTTCCTCAATTTGAGAAGCCCATAAACTTCCTTCTTCACAATTTTTTCACATCACACCAGAAGCTCTTCCCCTCCTATCTCTACCCTCTCTAGTAAAGGAAAGAATTGTGGGGTTGAGTAGGTATTATCATCCTGCAAGAAGAAGCAGAGCCTTTGCTTTTCAAGATCAGTAACCGGCTCTCCCCTCTCACCGAGCAACAACATCAACTGATAGAAATCAAGTTCAGGCATTTCATGAAACAAGTTACGAGCAGCTGAAGGAACTTGCGATGTTTATATGCAATCAGAAGGGAACAAGCTCACCCAAAGCAATTTCACATCAGTATAGCAGTTCAATACCAATCAATATCGCACAATCAGGAGATAGCAAGGAAAATCTTTAAAATGAACCAAGCAAAACCTCACAAATTTACCAAGTTTTTCAGCGATGTTTCTGGGCATAGGAACCGCCGGTCATTCCGCTCAAATTCCGGTGATTTGGACGGAGGGGTAGGGCTGTGGTTAGTGTATGGACGAAGAGTGGTATCTGGGTAATATTTGGATTATGTGGGTTCTGGTCGATAATCGGTGCAATTGAATATGAAATCACCATGTCGCACAAGCTTGTGACTTTCTGTGCCAAATCCGATGATTCGCAGTGATGACGGGTGGCCGGTCCATACAGAAAGGTTTGGCAGTGCGTTGGGAGCTCAGTGGCTGGTCGTGTCAGCCAAGAGGATCGCTGACAGAGGCGGGTGAATAGGCTTTCGGTGGGTGCGCATGTGCAACGCAGGATTGATGAAAGGAGGTAGAGTTTTTCTTCTCCGGATCATCTCAAATCGCACCACTTACATGCATCAGATTTGGTTCCTCTTCAATTCATCGGTCTTTTTTTTTTCTTTTTTCATATCTACGTCTTATGTTCAAATTCCCACAGACGGCGCCAATTGATATCACCAAAAAGTGTGATCTTTAATAAATGTCGTGCCACGATGCAACAAACGATTTATCTTCTATAAACTGAATCGAACCGCTCCAAAATATCTCTGTATATCAAAGAAAAAGGATAAAATGACTCTGCCCGTAGGCGAAGACACTCCGACGCTCAAGTCAGTATATGTTTCAATAGAAAACGTATTGAAATTGTAGGAATAGCGTGTAAGTATTGCGTAATTGAACATACCTGAATGAGGGGTATGTGCCCTCTATTTATAGATGTAGAGATAGAGTCTCAATCAATATAGAATAAGAGTTCTAGTCAATCTCTAATTGTAGAGTTCTAGTCAATCTGGGATAAGAGTTATAATCAATATGAAATAGTATTGTGTATGGCAACTAGATCCATGTTTATCCCGACAATATAGATGTCTTCCAAAACCCTACAACTCCTTGCTAAATTAGATTGGGTCGGTTAAAACCCGTTAGGTAGATCGATCCTCCATAGAGGGGTATCACAAGTCCCCCCTCCTAGTCGGACTGACGTCGAAGACCAGAAGTTCGTTAAATGTTTAACCGACCTGTTCCTAGTGCCCCTGCTGTTTACTTCTACGGGATTATGAGATATAGTCGAGCTCCGTGATGAATAAACATGCGGTGCTAATAACATTGGCTTTATGAATATTAAGCGTCCCAGCTCCATAATTAATAGAAATCTCAAGCCCCAACGATGAAAAGTATACGATGCCAATGAAACTTGTTTGATTTCCAGCATCAGTAGAATCCTGAGCTGAGCAGATAAGCCCGATCGGGAACCAGAGGTAATACGGAGCAAATAAAGCTCATCTGAGCTGATTTGAGCTATATCGGATAAATCTATGCAAATGATGCTCGACTAAACTAAGCTCTAGAGGTAATAGGTATGTGGAGCAAATGATGTTCGCCTGATCCAAACTAAGCTCCAGATATAATAAATGGGTGAGGTGTGCTCACCTGATATGAACCGAGCTCCAGAGATAACAAATAGGAGCGAAGAATGCTGGCCTGATTTGAGCTCCAGAGATAATAAAGAGGGGCGAAGTGTGCTCGCCTGAGCTCCAGAGATAACAAATAGGAGCGAAGAATGCTCGCCTGAACCGAGCTCCAAAGATAATAAATAGGGGCAAAGTCTGCTCGCTTGCTCTGAACTGAGCTCCAGAGATAATAAATATGAGCGAAGAATGCTCGCCTGAACCGTGCTCCAGAGATAATAAATAGGAACAAAAATGTGCTCGTCTGATCTGAACTGAGCTCCAGAGATAACAAATAGGAGCGAAGAATGCTCGTCTGAACCGAACTCCAAAGATAATAAATATGAGCAAAAATGTGCTCGTCTGATCTGAACTGAGCTCCAAAGATAACAAATATGAGCGAGGAATGCTCGCCTAAACCGTGCTCCAGAGATAGGTTGCACACCCATGCTCCTGACGTAACCAGGGCTGAGCTCGTGCTCCTCAGGTAGGTTGCACACCCATGCTCCTGGCGTAACCAGGGCTGAGCTCGTGCTCCTCAGGTAGGTTGCACACCCATGCTCCTGGCGTAACCAGGGCTGAGCTCGTGCTCCTGAGGTAGGTTGCACACCCATGCTCCTGGCGTAACCAGGGCTGAGGTCGTGCTCCTGAGGTAGGTTGCACACCCATGCTCCTGGCGTAACCAGGGCTGAGCTCGTGCTCCTGATGTGCCACTTATTGACAACGCCTTGGGCTTCTGAATAGGGCCTTACTGCCAGATGGCACGCCCGAGCTTGATGTAATAGGGCATCACTGCCAGATGGCACGCCCGAACTGATAAATAGGGGCTTACTGCGAGATTGCATGCCCGAACTCGATGTAATAGGGCTTTACTGCCAGATGGCATGCCCAAGCTGTCATAATATGGCCTTACTGCTAGATTGCATGCCCGAGCTGATAAATAGGGGCTTACTGCGAGATTGCATGCCCGAACTCGATGTAATAGGGCCTTACTGCCAGATGGCATACCCAAGCTGTCATAATATGGCCTTACTGCTAGATTGCATGCCCGAACTGTCGTAATAGGGGCTTACTGCAAGATTGCATGCCCGAGCTGTAGTGCACTTAGTCGACGGCATGTAGACCGAGCACCGAAGTTGAGGTCAACTGCTGGACTAAATATGCCATGAGCTCGGTAGTACTGAGCTAGAGGCCTAGGACCCAAGTGAGCTATGAATGAGATTTCCAAGGTGCTACGAGGGGATCGGACTTGGCCCGCAATTTTGAGCTATGTACTTTTCTGTCTATACACACGAAATGCAAGTATATCTGGGTAGGACATGGAGTTGACCTGACAAGATGGCATTCAAAAGAATACTCTCTAACAGTTGATACCACATTGACCTTGTGCATCTCTCTTTGTAGCCTCAGATGTGAAGGGGTCGATTCGAACCCAAAGCAGAGAGAAAATAGATGCAAGTGGAATAGACCAACAATGACAATAGTAGGAGTGTGGTTTTGCCGGCCCAATAAACCTTTTAGGAAAGGATACAAGTGGACAATAACCCAGATACAAAGAATAATTTCCCAAAAAGAGGACCCCATGACTGATATCCACTGTTGATAGCATATGAAACGCCGGCCACAATTCCTACCAAATTCACAATAAGGACAGTGGTAGGGGGTATAAGGAGGGATGTCCATTTGAACACGTAAAGCTCGGTAAGGTATCCATCTTCATCAGATGCTTTTGAAGTGACGGTGAAATTGGTATCAATTCCTGCGAGGACTTTCAAGAGACCTTGAAAGACAGCAAAGAGATGGGCTGAGGTTCCACCAATGACCCACAACTGCTCATTCCTCCACCAGTCCTCAACTGTAACACCACCCCACCTCATTTCAAGTATGCCAGTAGCAAAATTGGAGACGAAGAGAAGAATGAACCACATGCTGGCAAAATTGCTTATCTCTGGAATGATAAATTTGTTGGTGAGAAGACAGATAGCAGGAAGAATGCAGTAGGCAATCAATGGAATAGAGGTGAGTGGATAAACGATGGTGTTGATATATGCTAGTCTCTCCGATAGCTGCAATTTCCCAGTGTAGCCATACCATATGGGACAATGCCTGCTCAGAAGAATTTCAGTGGATCCGAGAGCCCACCTAAGGACCTGGTTCAAACGATCTGAGAAATTGATGGGAGCAGACCCCTTGAACGTTGGGCGTGGAGGCATACAATAAATGGAAATCCATCCTCGAGCATGCATTTTGAACCCAGTCAAAATATCTTCTGTGACAGAACCATAAATCCACCCAATCTCTTTGCCCCATTCTGTTTTATCTTCGTAACCACAACTAATAACATGGATTGCTTCTTTTAAAAGAGTGGCACGATTTGTTGATGGAGGAATGCCTCCCTGTTCCATAAAGGTTGCAGCAATGAAGACAGGAGATTGACCAAATCGTTTCTCCAGGCTCTTCTGAGACATAAGAAGCGACTTCTCATCATCGTATCCTTCCACACCATCTTCTATGTCCTCCACATTAAAGATAGGAATAATGGATTCATTTCTTTTTACAGCTCGGTTGTTATAAACGTACTTTTTATTGGCCCTCCTTCCCTTCTCCCTTGTTCCACAACAGCTTCTAACAATAATGTTTGGTTGCAGGTCTTCTTCTGTTAGGCAATAAACCCAGTTGGTGGTTCCTTATCATGGTGTGAAATTTTTTGATATTTTCTAGCAAACTTAACTGCAGCTTCATTAGCTTCAGTTCCAGAATTGCAGAAGAAGACGCGATCAGCAAAAGAGCTAGAAACCAAACTTTTGGCAAGGTCTGTCTGTGGTTCAGTGTAATATATATTGCTGACATGAGCTAGCACACCAGCTTGCTGCGTGAGTGCACGCACACAATCCGGATCCCCATGACCGAGGGAATTCATGGCAATCCCAGAAGTTAAATCCAGATACTATCGTCCCGCAACATCGTACAAGTTACATCCTTTACCACTTGATAACACCAGCGGCGTCCTAGCATAGGTCCCCACGATAAATTTATTGTCGTCGGCAATTATTTCTGCACTTCTGGTGGCTAGGATCGATGGATTTGGATTGGAATCGGGTGTCCGCAAATCCACGTTAAGGCATGCTGATGGCGGCGAGTGATAATTGGAGGGGCGTAAGGGTAATGAAACGCGGAGGGAAAGTGATCTAGAAGAGTTGGGGGACAATAGACATGAGAAGTTCATTCTTTCCGACTACTAAATCCAGGTGGGGCGGCACTGTTGTGCAAGGAGGAGTAATTTCGAAGGGGATTAGTTTAGCAGTCTTTCGGTTTGTCAAGCGGCTTCGGTTCTTAGTTTAGCAGTCTTTCAGCGCGGCAAGCGATCGAAACATGATCCTCTGCAAGCCATCAACACACTGATAGAACATCTTAATCAATCAGCCTAATTCCACAGCAAAACTACCCAATCATCCACCATCATCCTTGGATTTCCCTCCTCCAAAACATGCCATCCAACCATCTAAGTGCGGGCCGCACCGGTGTCGATCACCTGGTCAAACTAAGAGGTAGCTTTGATCGGCCAACAGATTAAATAGTCGAAAATCAACTGCAGAACCATAAGCTGCGAGATCATAATCAAAACGTAGATCGGTCTGACGAAATCTATGAGAAATTTTGGTAAAGGAGAAATAGCAAAGCATGGATATGAGAAAAAGGGGAGCCGCACGTGCTTCCATGGCGGCAACAGGAAGAGAGAAGATATTTGAGTTTCTTCACCGTATTGTTTCACGATGGGAACAACCTTGGGTCACTGGTGGTGTATTTTTGTGTTCGATGTTGGCACTGTGACGGCTGAGGGACCCCGGAGAGTTGAGGGATCTGATATATATATATTGTTAATTCTTTGTTCTCACGTCATAACTCGAATTTCCCACAGACGGCGCCAATTGATATCACCAAAAAGTGTGATCCTTAATAGATGTCGTGCGATGATGCAACAAACGATTTATCTTCTATAAACTGAATTGAACCGCTCCCAATGTATCTCTGTATATCAAAGAAAAAGGATAAGATGACTCCGCCCGTAGGCGAAGCCACTCCGACGCTCAAGTCAGTATATGCTTCAATAGAAAAAGTATTGAAATTGTAGGCTTTGCATAATATGAAAAGCGTATTATGAAAGACGTAAGCAATAGCGTGTAAGTATTGCGTAAGTGAACGTACCTGAATGAGGGGTATGTGCCCTCTATTTATAGATGTAGAGATAGAGTCTCAATCAATATAGAATAAGAGTTCTAGTCAATCTCTAATTGTAGAGTTCTAGTCAATCTGAGATAAGAGTTATAATCAATATGAAATAGTATTGTGTATGGCAACTAGATCCATGTTTATCCCGACAATATAGATGTCTTCCAAAACCCTACAACTCCTTGCTAAATTAGATTGGGTCGGTTAAAACCCGTTAGGTAGATCGATCCTCCATAGAGGGGTATCATCGATCATATATGACAATCATTCTTCAGTCATCCAAATGGCAAATCATTTTTATTACCAAAAATATTTTCTATCGATGCATTATATGCATTATGGTATAAACGAACCAAATCGAATCGAGCTTTAAATAAATTTTAGTATTCGTTCGAGCTCGAATTCGAGCAGACATATTTGAAGCTCGATTTGAAGGTCGAATTTATATTATTTTAGGCTCGAATTTTGTTCAAAACAGAGCATGAATTCAAGCTTGATTCGTTTCGAGCCACGTCTTTTTTTTTTCTTTTTCTTTGGAATATGAGAACATGGATCGAGGAGTTAAAGTTTGGGCAAGGAAAAAAATCAATCCTCTCCATAAGTACTGTGTCAAAAAACAATAATAAAATTGACAAATTCCTGTTACACAAGCAAAACAAAGAACAAAAAGCAAAGTTTTATGGGGATTTAGACTGCTGCATAGTAAGCTGTTCACTCGTCATCATCCTCTGTCTTCTTCGTCATCTCATCTGAGTAGTTTCTTCTTGTTCTCTTGTGCATCTTAAATAAGCACATCTTAAACTACTCTAAATAAACACCAAAAATGCCAGTATCCAATCTTGTGTACAACCCATGTACCTGTAAGCTACAAAATGTGGGGAGAAAAACAAGAAACTTCGATAACCTTAGAAAAACAGACCACGAAGATGAGCAGCCGACGGCGACGTGCATGTGGAAAATGAGAGAAGCAGCAGCAATGGCGTGGATCTGGAAAATGAGAGAAGGCAACGGCGACGACGGGATCTAGAAAATGAGATAAGGCAGCGGCGGTTGTAGGATCTCAGCGGCGACGACGCAGATCTGGAAATTGGAGAAGGCAACGGCGTTTGGAAAATGAGAGATGGCGGCAGTTTGGATCCGGAGAATAGAGAAATATTGGTTACCGGGTATTGAACAAAAAGAATATAATATTTAATATAGAAAAAATTACATACAAGTATCACTTTTGCAAAATATCTTTCAAATAAATCTATCGAAAAATCTTCTTTTCAACTAAATAAACCTTTTAAAAAACTTCTTTCAAATAAGTCCATTTTTTGGAACCATAATCTAAAAAATCCTTTTGTTTTACTTAAATACCCTTGAATTCCTGAATTTCTGAATTCCTCTATCAAACCAAGAATTATTAAAAACGACATGCGAAATTGAGATGGGTTCTTATATCTTAGTTTTCATTTCCAAATGCTGATCCAAAACTGAAGCAATTCTTGCTCAGTCAGGATTACATTTTGTTCCAAAGTGAGGGAATAGAAGATTTTGGGACGAAAGAGGCTAGAAAGGCTGAGAAGATTTTGAGTTTGACCCAAAATTAAGAAGGCTTTACTTGAAGTCGCACTTGTTGGTGGGATTGGATCCTCCATTTTTGGCCATGGATGCTGTGGATTTCCTCGGCATTTTTCGGTTCTTGGTGAAAAGTGTTATTTCTCATTTTTTATTTTTTTTTGCAGGTGTGGTGATGAGAAGGGCTTCGAATAGAAGAACAAAGTTTCGTATTGCCCAGTCCGGATGCTCCCCTTCATTTTGCATCCCAGCACTCACAAAATCCTATTCATCTACATGGGCTTCGGTGCACCGATGCATGTAATCAAATGCACCATATAAGTAGCGGTGCATATACATTACATGTACCGGTGTCTAGCGGTGCATCTAAATTACATGTATCGCTATACTCATTGGATGCATGTGTCATGCGGTGCATGTAATTTACATGCACTGCATGAGAGTAACAAATCAATTAATAAAACTCCTATGGATTCAGCTGTTTTTATGGCCAAGAACACAAATTACAAAGATAAGAAACGCCCTAAATGTTCTCATTGTGGATGTAACGGTCATACGGTTGACAAATGTTACCAACTCATTGGGTATCCCCCTGGTTGGAAAGGGCCTCGAGGACGATGCATTTTACATGAATCTGGAGGGGCAAATGTTGTGGTTGCCTCTTCCTCCTCACCTGAATTTTCACAAGAGCTATACAACCAATTCTTGGCTTTTGCCAAAGCTCGAGCTAGTCAAACTGGACAATCTTTATCCGATGGTAATCAACACATGGATGACACTGTGGTAACATGTAACACATCATGTAGTAATACAATTATTAGATGTAATGCCTTTATTTCTAATTGTCATAAGACATGGATTCTTGATACAGGTGCTACAGATCATATGATATGTGATTTTTCCTTAGTTATAAGTGTTCGTACTTCGATTTTAGTTAATATACATTTATCAAATGGTGAAATTATTCAAGCCACACATATTGGTAATGTACAAGTAACTATTAATATTACACTTGAAAATGTCCTTTTGTGCCTGGTTTTGCCAATCGTGTATGTGTTTCAAAACTAAAAAAATCAAATAAATTTGACCTTCAATTTGTTGCTCATCATTGTTTTCTGCAGGACATGTTTCCAAAGAAAGCGATTGGTTTTGCTGAGACAAATGAAGGATTATATTGTCTAACCGTACAAGGAATTCAACCTCTGATTGCTTCGAATTCTTTAACTTATTCTGATTTACATGACACTTGGCATTATAGATTAGGACATTTATCACTCAATAAACGTTTGTTATTACAGATTTGAATCATCCGTGTAAACATCCAAACAAATCTCCATGTGATATATGTCATTTTTCTAGACAGTAAAAGCTCCCCTATTCTGTTAGTCTATCTTCTACTGCTCATGCATTTGAAATGATACATGTTGACCTTTGGGGCCCTTTTTCTGTCGCTTCTTATGAAAACCATAAATTCTTTCTTACAATTCTTGATGATCACACTCGATGCACATGGATTTATACTATGAGAACTAAGTCTGATACTAATCACCTGGAACACTTCTACAACTTAGTATTAACTAGGAATGGCAACGGGTCGGGTATGGGACGGGTTTGACCAATCTCACGACCCGCCACGCTACACATAAAACCCGGACCTGCCCCGCCCCGGTTCCAATTTTTTTTATTTTTAAAAAAAAATTTAGCTAGAAATCAATTTTGAAACACAAAAGCTGAGTTTTGTGATTAAATTTCATGTTTTCTCTAGTAAATATTTATAATAAACATTGTAAAACTATCTTTAAACTACTAAATATTTATTAATTTGCTCTTATTTCCTTCAAAATGTCCAACTTTTTTAACATGAACACATGAATTTTGATATAAAATAAATAATGACACTTTATTGTTCAATCAAAGAAGTAAAATGTATAATCAATATCATATTTTTTTTAAAAAAATTAAAAATGTATAGCAGGGCGGGTTCGGCCAATCCCAGGACCCGCCCGCCCCGCTTCCAAACCCGGTTGAAGCGGGTGCAGACCCGCCCCGACGGGGCGGGTTCAATGCGAGTCCGGATTCGGACCCGTCACATTGCCATCCCTAGTATTAACTCAATTTAATACTAAAGTTAAAATATTAAGGTCTGATAATGGCACTGGATTTTTACTTCCAAAATTTTATCATAAATAGGATTATTCATCAGTGTAGCTACGTAGAAAATCCACAACAGAATGGTAGAGTAGAAAGAAAACATCAACACTTGCTACAAATCGCAAGATCTTTGTTGTTTCATGCTCTGTTACCTTTAATTTTCTGGTCCAAACTTGTGTTAGCAATAGCTCATATTATCGATCAAATATCAACAAAATTCTTAAATAATAAATCACCTTTCAAAGTTTTATATCATAAACCATTTACAAATTCACATATGAGGATCATAGGGTGCCTTTGTTATGCACAACTCTTTCCAATCAAAGAACTAAGTTTGATCCTAGAGAAATTAAATGTATATTCATTCGTTATCCTCTATGATATAAAGGGTACAAGCTTTATAATCTGGAGACTAAACAAACATTTCTTTCTAGAAATGTTTAATTCTATGAGAATGTTTTTCCATTTAAAAATTCAAACTCTTCCACTTCTTTTCAATGATCAAGAAGTTCCTCCTTCTACTCCTTCCAATGATCATTTATATACTTCTCATACTAATGATCAGAATATAGTTCCTACATCTAGTCTTCATGTTTTTGAACCTGTAGAGGATGATGAATCTCTTTTAATCAACAACAATATGCTCAATCATCATATTTTAAATAGTGAAAATATAACTGCTACCATAAAATCTCAACCAGCTATGTCAACTCAATTAATCAAATCTGGAAAGAAATATCCAATTGCAAATTTTTTATCTTCCAGCAATCTATCCATACCTCATAGAATTTTCACAGCCTCTATATCAACTATTTCTGAATCAAAAAGTTATAACCGAGCATTCAAAGATCCAAAATGGCAAGTTGCCATGTGTAAAGAATTTGAATATTTCCACCTTGAACTTTGGTGGTGCATCTATTTCATATTTAAAGAGTTATACAAGATATAATACAATCTTAAAGATTTGATATGATTTACAAAATCCTATCTAAACAATATAAGTTAATCTTTGTTGTTATGGAAAGATTGTGCAATATCTTCAACATTCCCCGGCAAGCGAAGCATCGGATTTGGTCCAATGCATAGCTTCGATTGAAAAAAGGTAAATAAAGGGCGAGAGAGGCTTTTTTTTACAGATGTCTACAATATTGAGATGATAATGAACAAATTGAATTGTTAGGCGGCCGAACATGACGAGTTCACGAGTAAAGTGATAGTCTAGATCAATGTGTTTAGCTCGCTTATGTGAAACAGGATTGCCACCAAAGAAGACGATGCTCTGATTATCGCAGAGAAGTGTAGGACATGATAGTGTCGAGATCCGGAGATCACGCAAAAGATGAGAGAGCCACATAACATCAGCAGCAGCATGGGCTAGAGCGTGATATTCAGATTCACAGCTTGAACGAGAGATAGTTGGCTGATTCTTGGAACTCCAGGAGACTAAATTAGGACCAAGAAAAACACAGTAACCAGAAGTGGAGCATCTAGTGTCAGGGCAAGTTGCCCAGTTTGCATCGGGATACGCCAACAAGTTGAGGGATGGTCCCTTTGTAAAGGAGAGGCTAAAGTTGTTGGTGCCTTTTATGTAGCATAAAATGCGCTTGACCATCCGCAAATGCAAATTCATGGGAGTTCGCATAAATTGGCTAACATAATTCAAAGCAAAGAAGATATCCGACTGAGTAATGGTGAGATATTGAAGAGCACCAACAAGAGAGCGATACAAAGTGGGATCATTAAATGCAGTGCCAGTTGCACCGAGGTGCTGGTCAACGACCACTGGTGTCGAGACTGGCTTGATGTCGTGTAGTTGAGCACAAAGAAGTATGTCCAGAGCATATTTGTCTTGACTGAGAATAAGCCATCCGAGGTGTAAGAAACTTCTAAGCGGAGAAAATAACCCAACTTCCCAAGGTCTTTGATGGCAAATGTGGAGTGAAGTTTCGAGATGAATAACCAAATAAGGGAGACGTCATTTCCTATTAAAATAATGTCATCAACATAAAAAAAGATGGTAAAGCAGAGAAGCACCATGATCAAAGACAAATAATGAAGTGTCGCACGACTGCAAGTAAACCCAAGTGTAAGCAAGAAAGCACTAAAACGCTAAACGAAGCACGTGACGCCTGTTTCAGACCATAAATAACCTTCGAAGATGACAAACATGATCCAAAAATTGTGGGTCAACATAATCCGGAGGTTGATCCATATAGACAGTTTCAGTGAGAATATCATTGAGAAAGACATTCTTGACATCCAGCTGATGAAGGGGCAAATATGCGTAACAACAAGGGAAAGAACCACTCTGCAGTAGAGGCCTTGACAACAGGGAAACAGTGCAGTGATAATCAAGGCCAGGAATCTGTGAAAAACATTTTGCCATAAGACGAGCCTTGAGATGTTCCACAGAGCCATCAGAGTTAAATTTGTGTGAAAAACCCATTTGGCGCCAACGATGTTCATTTTAGAAGAACGAGGGACAAGCTACCAAGTATGATTCGAGCGAAGGGCTCGTAGTTCATCATCCATAGATGCGACCCATTTCAGATATTTGGCTGTAGATTTGAAGCCCTTAGGTTCGGTGGTGGTAAGTAAAGCATGAAGGAGGCCCTAAGTGGAGGCAGTAAGAAGCGTTGGATGATGCTTTTTGAAGATTCCTGCTTTTGCATGAGTGATCATATTATGGGAAGGACGAGGGTCCATGCATGACGGAGACGGCAACGTTGAAGACAATGGCGGTGTTGTAGCAGGGACCGGAGTAGTGGTGATAATATGATCCGATGATGACAAAGGCGACAAGGAGTAGGACATGAGTCAGATGGAGAAGAAATTGGCCGATTGGTTGAAGTAGCAGCAGATGAGGAGGTGATTGGTCATGCAGGTTCCAAAAATCCACTGAACTCTAAGTTTGAAGAGGACCGAGAGATAGAAGCCCCATCAAATGGAAATAATAATTCATCGAATTGAGCATGACGAGTAACATAAACACGAGAGGCGTCAATGTTCAGACAACGAAAAATGCAAGGATGACTTAGTGGTGCGAGCTTGTTATGAGCATAATCGTGGAGACAAGGGTAGGCACGGCAGCCGAAAGGATGAAAATTCACATAATTGGGAGCATTTCCATACATAATTTTGAAAGGAGATACATTGTGCAGTACCAGTGTAGGGAGGCGATTAATAGTATAACTGTTGTAATGAAAGCATCAACCCAATAAGAGAGAAGAAAATGAGAATGAGAGAGCACAGAGAGACCTATCTCCGTGATATGACGATATTTTCGCTCAACACAACCATTTTGAGCAGGAGTATAAGGCAAGAAACTTGGTGTGTCATTACTGCTCAGAACATTTTGGAATTGTTTGCTTGTAAATTCTGCACCTCCGTCGCTCTGAAATATTTTTATTTTGCGCGGTTATTGATTCTTCACAAATGATTGAAATTGCATAAATATATCAAAAAAATCTGATATTAGGCACATAGTGTATAACCAGGAGAATCTAAACCATTCAAAGAAGTAATAAGAGCAGGGCCCCAAGTATCATAGTGAAATAAATCCAAAATGTGTGCAGAGCGTTTGTTATAAATGGTAAATAAAAGATGACGACTTTTAGCCAACTGACATGAGGAAAATAAAGTAGGACTAGGAAGTAAAGACGAAACAGATAGATGTCTTTGCCTATTTAATAAAGAAATAATACTATAAGCGACATGTCCCAATTGTGCATTATTCTGGATGGCTGTCAAAAGTGTAGAATGACACTTCTGCAGGACATAGAGTCCACCTTCACGGCGCCCAAAGGCCATTGGCTTTCCAATCTGGCGATTCTGAATAATAAAGGAGTCATCAAAGAAAACCAAATTAAGAGGATAATCTCGTGTCAGTCTACTGATAGATAATAAATTACGAGTAATATGAGGAACAACCAGAACATTTAGTAACTGAACATCGGACGAAATAGAAAAATAACCAACGTGAGATATGGGAAGAGATGCATCATTACCAACAACAACATTGTCCTTACCACTATACGGCCCAGTCGTGTGACGAAGATGGACACATGTGGGTGGAAGCACCAGTTCCACATACCAATCAGAGGTGTTGCCAAAGGATTGTCCTTACCACTATACGGCCCAGTCGTGTGACGAAGATGGACACATGTGGGTGGAAGCACCAGTTCCACATACCAATCAGAGGTGTTGCCAAAGGATAAAGAACATTAATTATTGAATGCTTCGGTGATATTTGCTGTACTGGGAGCAGAAGACGAAGCATAGCGTTGGGAGCACTTGTCGGCTGTGTGACCTTCTGTGCGACAGATTTGGCAACGAGGTACATAGTTGTGCACTCCATGACCACGACTTGTACGTCCACGTCCCTGAGAACCAGAGTCGCGATTAGCGGAGCGCATCTAGTTGGAATTGCGGAAGTGCTATGATGGACCAGAGGAGGAAAAAAAGGCAGCATGTGATGGTGAATGGCCTTCAAGAGATTGTTGGAAAATCTCATAGCTCTCAGCCTTCGGGACAATATCCTAGAATGAAGAAAGAGGCGTAAGGGACATCTGGGCGATAGAGAAGCCAGATTTGTTGGTTTTGTCAACGGGATGCCCGATAGCCACTAACTGATTACAATGATCGAAATTGGCAAGTGTAATCAGTAACAGATCGGGTGCCCTTTTTGATATGCTGGAGATTGTCTTTGAGGTGAAGTTCACGATTTTTTGAGTTGTGATTGAAAGAAGATTCAAGCGCAACTGCTCGAGAAGTTGAACAACTAAGGACTGCATCCATTGCTTCTTGAGAGAGGACGAGTAAAGAAGACTGAGAAGCCGCTGGTCCTGTAAAACCATTCAGTGAAGGCCGGGTATTGCATAGGTGGACCATCAGTAGCAGTAGTATGCGACGAAGGTGGTGGAGACGACAAATCAACAATCCTATAAGGTTTTGACATATAAGAAGAGGAAGTAATTGACTCTTCCATAAATGGTAATTTGATGAATTTAGTTTTATTATATGAGAGTAGAAAAGGAGGGGAGGATTCGGTATTAGAGCCAGCGGCTGTGGTGGTGGAGAAGCCGCCAGAAGGTGGGGTCGAAAAAGAAATTTGGTGTTTAATCTTTGATGGATACAGATACCATGTAAAGAATTGAATAATTCCTCCTTGAACTTTGGTGGTGCATCTATTTCATATCAAGGAGTTATACAAGAACAATCTCAAAGACTTACAAAATCCTATCTTAACAATACAAGTTAATCTTTGTTGTTATGGGAAGATTGTGCAATATCTGTAACACCATAGCTGCCGAAATAAAAGCTCTGTGTTGGATGTAAGTGGGTATATAAGATAAAATTCAAAGTTGATGGCAAAATTGAACGATATAAGGCAATGTTAGTAGCTAAAGGTAATACACAAGAAAAATGAATTGATTATTTTGATATTTTCTCTCCAGTAGCCAAATTAACTACTCTCAGAACTTCACTTGTTGTTGCATCACATAAAAACTGGTTTTTTACATCAATGTGATGTAAATAATGCATTCTTACATGGGGGCTTAGATGGGATGCTTATATGACACCACCTCCAATGACACAAGCGTTTGTAAGCTTATAAAAAACTTATATGGCCTAACACAAGTATCAAGACAATGGTTTCAAAAACTCACTACTTGCCTACTTCATTACGGTTTCTGTCAGTCCACACTCACTACTCTTTGTTTACTTTATCTCACCATAATCATTTTACTGTCTTATTAGTTTATGTCGATGGCATAATCATAGCAGGTGATAACTTAGTTGAAATTGAGGCAATTAAGGAACATCTTGATGATAAATTCACAATAAATAACCTTGGCAATCTAAAATACATTCTAGGATTAGAAATAGCTCGTTCAACAGTGGAATTAGCATCTGTCGATGAAGTATGCACTCAATATATTACATGCATGTTACCTAGGATGTAAGACATCCTCTACTCCAATGGAATCAAACTTAAAACTCACGTCCTCTGATGATGAACCACTTCCAGATCCTAGTTCATACATACGACTTGTTGGACGATTACTCTACTTAACCATAACCAGAGCTGGTTTATCTTTTAGTATCCATGTTCTTTCTCAATTCATGTCCAAGCCAATTCAGTCCCACCTTGCTGCCACCCACAGTTTTACGATATCTAAAATCTACCCTAGCTCAAGAAATCTTCCTCTCAAAAGCATCATCCTTACATCTCAAAGCCTATAGCGACAGTGATTTGGCTGGTTGCCTTGATACCAGACATAGTGTTACGGTTTACACTATCTTTCTTGGAGACTCATTAATCTCATGGAAATCAAAGAAACAACCCATAGTTAATCGTTCTTCCGCAGAGGCTAAATATCGAGCTTTGGCATCCACGACATGTGAAGTGTAATGGCTTCTTTATTTACTTCATGATTTAAAAGTTTTACATGATTTCCAGCTTTGATTTATACTGATAGTAAGTCTGCTTCTTGTATACCAAATAATCCAGTGTTTTATGAAAGAACAAAACACATTCAGATTGATTGTCATCTAGTTCGTGAAAAGGTTCAACAAGGAGTCATGAAGATTATCACTTTCCTGACGTGGAACAAATCACAGACATTTTTGACAAAATCTTCGGGTGTTTAATTTCAGTCATTCAACAAGATGCACACGAAAAACATTCATGTCCATCTTGCGAGAGGCTGATGATATGAACTTAAATGATCAGAATTAGTTTAGTAAAATAAAAGTTCTAAAGTGCAATTACAATATTGCCCTTGAACATTTACTTAAATCAGTTTTCTTCCTCATTGTAAAGTAACAGTTTCCATTTTTCAGCATTGAATCAAAGACACATTATCGGACTTGGACATTAATCTGGGAATTCAATTCATTAATCTAGCATTAAAGTGATTGATCAAGAAATCAAAATCAGCAATAATTCCTGGAAATTAAAATCTATAAAAATATTATAACGAACTGCATTTCATGAAATTCAAAGTTAAAAACTTGAATACCTCGAACAAGATATGTTTCTTGGAATAATTCTTGTAAACGTGGATCAATCAGGGTTTGAACTATCTTTTCAGTCATGCATCATGATCAGGCCCAGGCCCTAGTCGGAGTTCCAGGTCCACTTCGACACGAGACACGCCTCGACTTGACACTATTTCCTCCGTCTCCGCACGACCTTTCTCAAATTTTTTGGCACCAGGTTTCACTCCCTCTTCACTCACCGATGGCTCCTCAGAAAATAAATGCAAATCAGGTATACAATCATTCTCTAATATACAAAAGTCATCATTTTTATGAAGAAAACACGACTCTTTTGTATTTGTTCCACTTTGAAAAGACAATCTATGGCTAGTTGAAGATTAAGCTCCGGAGGGGGACTATCTCTACAATCTGTAGTCTTGTCGATATCCAAAGAAGGCGAATTTCGCATGAAATTTCCTTGAGTTTTCCTTATCTTTTCTATGAATATTCATGTACCCACCTCAGGCTTGTGCGTTAGAGAGTCCTCGTTCATTCACAGAAGGTGCATTTATATATCTTGTCGTGTACTAAATATTTTGCAAAAAATATTCGTGATATCTCCGAATAATTCTTTGATCGGAGTTTTTGAAGCTTGAGGGGTCAAGTTGAGATCGAACAGAGTGAACATTTAATCAATAACGGTACCGATTTTATATCCAATACGATTTTGAAAACACCGGATATTATTAATAAAGAATTTGAGTTTTTGATCCAAAATGAATAATATTTAGAGGGTCAAATGGTCGGCTGAGATTTATTATGGAGATTTATATCATGCTATAAATTTAATTTAAATAACTTATTAACTAATATAATATAATATATTGATCAAGTGTATCCAAGGTGGCCACATTTTCCTTCCAATCGCTTCATTAAATGTACCTGACAGGTATTAACCATGTACAAGTCCTGTATAATTAGATAAGTTCAATCAGTGTTTTGAAAATCGGACCGATAAAAAAATCGGTTTTAGTGAACTGATCGATAGTTGAACTTGTCAGTTCCTTAATTTTTTTAATTTTTTTTTATTCTTTTTAAATTATAAATCAAATTTTTAGAACAAAAATATATTATATATAATTTATTGTTATTGAAATAATTACAAAATAATATTTTATGTATGTCTTTATCAAAATTTCATATAATTCAATAAAGATGGCTTGTGTATTATATATAAACATATTTAATTTCTCATAAATTATACAAGATGTGAATCATTTCATAATTTTTTAAATATTTTCTTATAATTTGGGACCTTGTTCTTTGGGAAAATTAAAAAAAATCCTCATAGTCAAACTTAGTTATGGAATCAGTCCCTGTGTCAGAAAAACTTAATCCAAACTCCCTACTGCAACTTAAATTTTGTTATAACTCCCTATCTTATTAAAATGACTATAATACCCCTCTATTAAATGTTAAACTTTTAATTTTGATAAATCATTATAGTCGGTACCAAACTTATACAATTTTGGTATACGTTACACATAAATCGGTATGAAATCTATACAGTTTTGGTACAAGTTACACATGAAATTGGTATAAAATTTATGCTATTTTCGGTACTTATTACACATGTGGTACTAGTTACGTATGAAATTGGTATAAAACATATACTATATTCGGTACTTATTACACGTGAACTTGGTATGAAACCTATACAATTTTGGTACTAAATATACATAAAATTGGTATGAAACATATACAATTTTTGTACTAATTATGAATAAAATTGGTACGAAACTTATAACATTTTCAGTACTTATTATATATGAAATTGATATGAAATATGTACAATTTTGGTACTAGTTACACATGAAATTGATATGAAACTTATACAATTTTGGTACAAGTTATACATGAAATTGGTATGAAACCTATACTTTTTTCGGTACTTATTACACATGAAGTTGTATGAAACATATACGATTTTAATACTTATTACACTCGAAGTTGGTATGAAACATATACAATTTTGTTACTAATTACACATGAAGTTGGTATGAAACATATACTATATTCGAAACTTATTATACGTAAAGTTGGTATGAAACTATACAATTTCGGTACAAACTATGCATAAATTGGTATAAACCCATATAATTTTGGTACTCATTACGAATAGAATTGGTACGATACCTATTCTATTTTCGGTACTTATTACAAATGAAATTGGTATGAAATCTTTACAATTAGGTACTACTTACAATTGAAATTGATATGAAACATATACAATTTTAGTACAATTACACATTAAATTGGTATGAAACCTATACAATTTTGGTACAAGTTACACGTGAAGTTGGTATAAAACATATACTATTTTTTGTACTTATTACACGTGAAGTTGGTATGAAACTTATACAATTTTGGTACCAGTTACACATGAAATTGGTATGAAACATATACTATATTCGGTAGTTATTACAGTGAAGTTGGTATGAAACCTATACAATTTCGGAACAAATTAAATTACTAATGAAATTGGTACAAAAGCTATACTATTTTCAGTAGTTATTAAAAATGAAATTGTATGAAATCTTTACAATTTTGGTACTACTTACACATGAAATTGATATGAAACATATATCACAGGAAATTGGTATTATCAAATACAATGCTGGTATTAGTTACACACACTCAAATTGGTATTAAGCGTATATACTTTTGGTACTAGTTACACTTGCAATTGGATTTAAACCTGTACAATTTTGATACCAATTACATATGAATTGGTATTAAAACTATACAATTTTGGTACTAGTTACATATAAAATTGGTATTAAACATATATCATCTTGGTACAGTTACACATGAAATTGTTATTAAATCTATACAATTTTGGTACTAGTTACTCATGAAATTGGTACTAAATTTATACAATTTTGGTACTAGTTGTACATGAAATTGGTATTAAACTGATACAATTCCGGTACTAATCACACATCAATATTGATGTTAAACTTATATATCGAATAAACAAACAATATCTTTTTCAAACAACAATAACAACATTCTATAGAATCTTCTATATTAATGTTAATCTTCTTTATCGAACAAACAAAAATATCAATTTCAAACTTTACAAACAATATTTGTTTGTTCTGGTACTAGTTACACTTGAAATTTGTATGAAACATATACTATCAGTACTTATTACAAGTAAAGTTGGTCTGAAACCTATACTAGTTACACATGAGATATGTGTATATGAGTTGTATAAATGTCGTTGACATTACTCTTTTCAATTGGGCATTGCATGCACTAGGTTTAAGAGTAAGCGTACATGATGAATCGAGAATATGATTAGTGCATTACAAATGGATTATGTCCATCGTGCATTACTTGTGATTCCTGATTTGAATGCGTTTCAATTAACTGTATGATAGTTGAATCGTCATATTTATTTAGAATCTATCACTCGGAAGAGGGGGTTTGGAATAGGATAGTAATAATTTACATCGTTGGAAAATTATATAGTCGACAGACGTATACCTCCAACGAATCATTGTGCTATTTAAATTGTTTAATAGTTTATCTTAGGTGGACACACCAAGATGATTGTTGAATGACTATTTCTACTTAACGCTAGGAGAGGTAATAGAATAACATAGGATTCTTTGGTTAATAAACTGAATAACACAACATCGTTGATAGTTGGGTGAAGTCGAATCTCTAGAATCCGTTTTCATTGATTTTCTCCACTTAAATCTCCATCATCTTGTTAGTTTATTTTAGTTATTTAATTAATTTTGCACTTAATTCAATTCAGCAAGCACCTTTACTTTTAAACTTATTGCATGCAATGCCCAATTGAAAGGTCTAATGCCAAGGACATTTATACAACTCATATATAACATATCTCTATGCTCACAGGCGAGCATATAATTTGTATTAATTCGTATCATCTGTAACTGGGACTAAATTATAAAGTTTAGTACAAATTTCAATTGTATAGGTTTAATAGTACGTACATTATATAGATTTCATTATTAATACCAATTTTATGTCCACTTAGTATGGAAATTATATAGGTTTCACACCAACTTCACGTGTAATAAGTACCAAATATAGTATATGTTTCATACCAACTTCATATGTAACTAGTACCAAAATTGTATATCTTCATACCAATTTCATGTGTAACTAGTACCAAAATTGTATATGTTTCATACTAACTTCACGTGTAATAAGTACCGAAACTAGTATAAGTTTCATACGAATTTCATGTGTAACTTATACCAAAACTGTATAGGTTTCATACCAATTTTGTGTGTAATTAGTATCATAATTGTAAAAATTTCATATTAATTTAATATGTATTAAGTAACGAAATTAGTATAGGTTTCGTACCAATTTCATTCATAATTAGTACCAAAAGGCATAACAATTTTATGTATACTTAGTACGAAATTGTATAAGTTTCATACCAACTTTACTTGTAATAAGTTTCGAATATAATATAAGTTTCATACCAACTTCAAGTGTAATTAGTACCAAAATTATATAGATTTCATACCAATTTTATGTATACTTAGTACTGAAATTGTGTAGGTTTCATACCAATTTTACGTGTAATAAGTTTCGAATATAGTGTAGGTTTCATACCAACTTCACGTGTAACTGGTACCAAAAATGTGTATGTTTCATTCCGACTTCAAGTGTAATAAGTACCAAAATTATATATGTTTCATACCAGCTTCATGTGTAATAAGTATCGAAAAAGTTTCATACCAATTTCATGTATAACTATACCAAAATTGTATATGTTTTATATCAATTGCATGTGTAAATAGTGCCGAAATTGTAAAGATTTCATATCAATTTCATTTGTAATAACTACCAAAAATAGAATATGTTTCGTACCAATTTTATTCGTAATTAGTACCAAAATATATGGGTTTCATACCAATTTTATGCATAGCTGGTACCGAAATTATAGGTTTCATACTAACTTTACGTGTAATAAGTTTCGAATATAGTGTAGGTTTCATACCAACTTCACGTGTAATTAGTACCAAAATTGTATATGTTTCATACCAACTTCAAGTGTAATAAGTACCGAAATTGTATATGTTTCATACCAACTTCATGTGTAATAAGTAACGAAAAAAGTATAGGTTTTATACCAATTTCATGTGTAACTTGTACCAAAATGGTATATGTTTCATACCAATTTCATGTGTAACTAGTACCCAAATTATAAAGATTTCATACCAATTTCATATGTAATAAGTACCGAAAATAGAATAAGTTGTACCAATTTTATTCATAATTAGTACCAAAATTGTTTAGGTTTCATACCAATTTTATGTATATTAGTACAAATTGTATATGTTTCATACCAACTTCACGTGTAATAAGTACCGAATATAATATAGGTTTTATACCAATTTCATGTGTAATTAGTACCAAAATTGTATTGGTTTCATACCAACTTCATGTGTAACTAGTACCAAAATTGTATATGTTTCATACCAACTTCATGTGTGTACCGAAAATAGTATAGGTTTCATACCAATTTCATGTGTAACTTGTACCAAAATTGTATTGATTTCATACCGATTTTATCTGTAACGTGTACCAAAATTGTATAGGTTTCGTACCGATTGTAATGATTTCTCAAAATTAAAACTTCAAACCTTTAATAGAATGGTATCATAGTCATTTTAATAAGATAAGGAGTTAGAATAAAATTTAAGTTGCAGTAGCGAGTTTGAATTACGTTTTTCTGACATGATGACTGATTCCATAATTAAGTTTGACTATGGAGATTTTTTTAGTTTCTTCTTATTCTTTTTGGGCATTGCTTGTTGTTTTTTGAGATTTTTTATTATTTTTTATGTTGAACATTTGATTTAATCTGATTTTTGAAATTTGGCATGTTATGTTGGTGTAATGATGCTTTTTTTTGTTTATTATGAACAACTTCAAACTATATCAAATACATGGTGTATATATATTTTATAAAAATTAAAATCGATATTACATAGTGCTGACGTCATCACCGGTTGAACTGGTGGTTCAACCGATCGAACCGATCGAACATGTAACCAATAAGAGCACCAATTTCATATGGGGTCCAATTTTGAAAACACAGAGTTCAATAAAATGGAAAATGTTCCAACCGGTACCATAGTTATTTATATTGAGAGAGATTGTTCTAGCTAATGGGTAGAGTTTATCATTGATAAATTTAATATTCTGGAGAATCAGAAGCTGCGATTTATTTAACATTTTAATATTTTTTATTGAATATTACTAATACTTTTCATTTTAATACTTAAAATTAATAAAATATTTACATTTTTTTTATATGTTCGTATGTATGCATTGAAACAAATTTTGTCAATCAAAATAATAATTTATGGTTACGTCTCTCGTTTTAATTCACAATTGCCAAATGTCTTGACTAAAGAGAATGGTGGCAAAAAATAAAATATCCCAAATAAATAAAATTTCACGGTCCTTTTTTATATGTATTTATTCAGTCAAAAACCTTTTTTTCCCGAAAAAACACCAACTATGCAAGATTTATTATATAAAGAAAAAGGTGGGATGTCCAATATCTCCAAAAATATATCAAAAAGAAAGGAGAACGTATATAAGGTTGGCCGTCTAATACATCAAGTTTTTACAAGTTAGAGCATAAGAGACACATATCTGAAGGGGAAAGAACTGTAAATACCAGAAATTGCACTTGAATTAGAATAAATATTAATCTCACGTGAAGTTTACCACTTCACTAGTCGTCTGAGTGTATCTTTGTTTACTACATATTAGCTCTCCATCACACCAGAGGAAGAAAAATTGTATATATGCAAAAGCGGTCCAAAGCTGACAATAAAACGTAGCTCGTGACATCTCCACCGAAGAAGAAAGCTAAGCCCTCCTTTTTTTTTTGCCAATGGTCTTTACCAGGATTGTGCATATATCGGCCACCATGCTAACTGCATTAGAAATATCAGGTCTTATGCACATCATAGCATACATAAGAGCTCCGACAGGATTTGCATAAGGATGGGTATCCCTTTGTCGTCTCTCGACATCTGTAGTAGGAGACATTGAAGCACTCAATTTGAAATGCAGAGAAAATAGGGTACTTACAGGTTTGGTATTCTCATTTATACCAAATATCTGGAGTACATTCTTCAGATACTGCCTCTCCAAGATCTTTCATCTCAAATTCTGAGCTGAGCCGAGCCTTCAGTTTATCAATCTCTATCTTACTTTTAGATGCGATCAACATTTAAAAGCAGATATATAAATGTACCATATTGGAGTTTCTTCAGGTAGACACAATGATCAAAATGGTTGCATGTGTACCTCTGTTTCTTCATAAAGCCGTCAAATCGTTTGTACAATTGTCTCGGTGACTGCTTGAGACCCTAAAGTGACTTATCGAGCTTGCAAGCCCAATTTTCATGATCGGAAACTTTGAATCCATCAGGTTGAGTCATATAGATCTCCTCGTCCAAAGTTACATGAAGGAATGCCGTTTTGACATCAAGCTAGGCTAACTCGAGATCAAACGTTGCAACCAAAGCTAATAAGAGTCGAGTAGACGAATGCTTGACAACATGTGAGAAAACCTCATCATTTGCTACTAGTCTAGCCTTGTATCTGATACTGTCTTTGTCTGATGCACCTTTCTTCTTTGCAAGGATCCATTTACATCACATCGCGTGAAACCAGCTTCCAAGTTTTATTATGATAAAGCGATTTCGTTTCTTCATCAATCGTCATCTTCCACATGACCTTTTCTGTACTATACATAGCCTCTTTATAACTGTACAGAATACTATCTTGATCAATTGGAAGAGCGAACACTACCATATCAGTCAACCGAGCAGGTTTCCTGGTAATTTTCTTTGGTCTATTGGTAGAAATAGAATCAAGTGTTGATACTAAATCTGGTATCTCCATTTGAATAGAGTCATCAATCTGATCGTCAGAGTCTTCTTCATGATGATCATCAATCTGAACAGGTTGGTCTGGAATTGTGGGAATTTCAAACTCCACCTGCAACTGAGAACTCAGATCTTGTTCTCTATCTCTGATCTGTCTGGTTCAGCATTACAAATTTGTCAAAGGTAACGTCTCGGCTTAAGACAATCTTCTTTGACTCAGGGTTCCGTAGACGGAATGTCTTCACTCCTTCACTAAAGCCCATGAAAACAGTTCTCTCGGCTCTAGGTTCCAACTTTGATTTTCTGACGTGAAAGTATGCGGGGACACCCAAATATATGCAGAGAATCATAATCAGAAACGGGTTTTCCATACCATACCACATTGGGAGTTTTTCCATATAGTACATAAGTTGGTAGCCCGTTGAGGATATAAGAGGTATATGACAAGGCTTCAACATAGAATGCCTTGCTCAATCCAGAATGGGATAGCATGCATTAGACTTTATCAATCAGAGTATGATTCATCTGTTCTGCTACACCATTTTGCTGTGGCGTGCCTGATAATATGAAATGTCTGACTATCCCTTCTTTATGGCAGATGGGTCTGATATGTATTCTACAGCATTATCAGATCTGAGCCTCTTTATCTTTTCTTCCCATGTGGGTTTTGATCATCTTCTTCCAGTTGAGAAAGATGTCCAGAACTTCATCATTGTGCTTCATAGTATACACCCAGACATATCTCGAGAAATCATCTATAAATATAATGAACCAACATTTACCTCCAATGAAGCATTCTGATAAGGCCCACAAACGTTGATGTGCACATAGTCTAGTATCCATTTGGTACGACAGATAGTGGTACCAAACTTGACACGTGTCTGCTTTCCCAAGACAGAATGTTCACAGAAGTCAAGTTTCCCACTTTTGGCAACTTTCAGAACACCTTGATTCACTAAATTCGGCAAAGCCTTCTCACCGGCATGTCCCAAGCGCATATGCCAGACCCGTGAGGTATCAGGTGAATCTTCTCCTGTGCTAGTGGAGACTACAACTCTCCCAAAGACTGTGTGAACATCCAGAAAATATAGATTTCTTTCTAGATTCATTACTAAGAGTGCACATCGTACAACTTTCAGAATTCCGCCCTCCATGGTTATCTTGTAGCCATTGGACTCGAGGACTCCAAGTGAGATTATATTTTTCTTCAGATCAGTAACATATCTCAAATCTGTAATTTGTTTAATCTTACCGTCGTGCATCTTCGAGCGGACTGTACCAATGCCATTTGTCTGACAGACATTATCGTTGCCCATGAGGACAACTCCACCGTTGATATCTTCGAAGCTTGAGAACCACTGGCGATGTGGACACATCTGATAAGAACATCCAGAATCCATCTATCAGATGGATTGCATGAAGATGATGAGGCCAAAATGCTGAGTCATCTTCACTGTCAGAATTTTGTTGTGCAACATTCGCATTGGATTTTACCTTATTCAAACAATCCTTCTTCCAGTGCCATTTCTGGTGGTAATATGCATATTCATCCTTTGCATGATGTCTCCGTATTGATTCTCCTTTGGACTTCGATCTCGATCTGCTTCGTCGTTTGGATTGTCTGTTGTTATTTCTCCCTTTGGATAACGTCAATGCTTCAGATGTGGTATCTCTATGACGATGCTGGTCTTTCCTTTGATATTTATTGTTTACCAATGCATTGAAAACATCCATGAATTTGACTTCGCATTTGCCGTATAACAAAGTCATTGTCAGATGCCATTAGATTCTGGTAGGGAATTCAATAACAATAATGCCATATCTCAATTGTTAACTTCAAACTCCAGATTTTGCAGCTCGGCAATAATTTTGTTGAAATTATCAAAATGTTCTACCATCGGCGTACCTTTTTTTTATAGTGAAAACGAAAAGCTTATTTTTCAGATAGAGACGGTTCTCTATGTTTTTCGTCATGTACTTGTCCTCCATCTTTTTCCAGAGCCTCGTTGCGGATGTCTGTTTCATGACAAAGTACTTCTGTTCCTTGGATAAACAGAGTGGGATCGTGCCGCAAGCTTGTCTGTTGACATAGTTCCAATCCTCAGGTGACATGTCATGGGCTTGGACTCCAAGTCTATATTAGATCCTTCACGGAATAAGAGATCTAATACTTCACATTGCCGCGTGTGGATGCTTCTTGATCCATTACTTCGACTTTTTTGGTAGCTATTTAGCATAAACATATGCTACCGTTGAGTCTGAAAGGTCAAAATAGTATGGAACCAGTCCCGGGTCGATAAAAACGAGCGAAAGATAGACCGAATCTGGTAATTTCTGTTCGGATGAATAATTTTGGGCGTGAACAATACCGGGCCTATGAATAGTGTTGGGTAGTGATAGTGTTGGGCCGATGAACAATGCTAGGCTGATGAATAATGTTGGCCCAGAATAGTGATGAGCCGGAAATTTAATGCTGGAGGCTGAAATTTTGGGCCTTGTAGTGGGGTGGTTTTGGGTCGGCGGGCCGATCGTGAGTCGACCCTGTTCAGATATGAAAGTGGGTTTCTTCTTCCTCGCCCAATTTCTCTGAACTTTACGTAGCTTTTTTTAAAAAAACAATCTTCAACACTTTAATTTCGATTTCCCATTGACTCGGGAGTTGAAATTAAAAACCAAAAATTGTTCTGGACTCCCGTCGACGAGGCGAATCTAGTGGTTTGGTCAGAAATCGATTTTGGACACTTTCAATTTTCGGACTCTTTCACGAACACATGGCTCTGATACCATTTGTTATACTAGAATACCCAAAATAAAGTGTAAATATCATACACACAAGAACACAAATATTTATGTGGTTCGGCAGTTGCCTACGTCCATGGGAGATAAACACAATTTATTGAAAATTTCAGATGAGAATTACTAACTTTTCAGGATCAACTCACAACTCACAACTCACAGAAAGAGATACAAATGCTTAAAAGCTTGTTTATAAAGCGATTTCAGATTGAAGAGATAATTTTGGGAGAGCATGAATGTCATATATATATAAAGGGGCGGAGCCAAGAAAATAAAATAGGGGGCACGAAATAAATTTTCAAATAATTATTTATTAAGTAATATATAAATATTTAATTGGCATAGACGCAAAATATGTAATCAATATTATATTTATACATATATTCTAATACGAAAATTATTATAAAAAGATATTAATTTAATTCAATAAAAATAAAATTTTAAATAAATTATCTACATCGATAGTTATCTAGTTGATCTTTTTTTTTTGTTTTAAATAAATCTAAATCGATAAGTTATCTAGTTTTTTTTTTTCTTTTTTTGTTTGAAAAATGGTAAGAAATTTGATTAACTCTAATTTACTGCTGTCAATTTCAACTCTAGTTTATCGGTAAGGACTATTTATGCTTTTTTAAACATATTAAATATTAAAATCATTCAATAAAATATTGATTGAAGGACTAAAATTGTTCTGAAGTCCTAAAGTACAAGGACCAAAAATCTTGATTTTCCAAAATGTTGTTAAATTGTCCCAACATAAGGACTAAACATCATGAAATTTTTTTTTTACCCTTATTTTATTGCACTACCAAAATTTTTTTAACTCTTAAATATTATAAAAAAAAAAATTCGCTCCCCCAAGAATCTTTTTCTGGGTTCGCAATATAAAAAGTCGGTGCTTAATTAGAATTCCAAAACCTCAATCTTATAATACAAACGTAAATTGATTATTTAATTTAGTGTACGCTAGTCTTCCCGACTGCAATATTTTACCCAAACTAGCATTTTCCAGGGCACAGACCCCATATTTTTCACAATGGAAAAATCCTAGAAGCCGTCCTGGAATGTTGATTTAGTTATAGTTTTGGTTAGCTAAATTTGGTCTCCCGTGCAATAAATTACTTTTTTTTTTTACATATTTAGTCTGATTTTAACGAAATACTAATATGATGCCTGGCATCGCTGAAATTGGAAAATATGATAAATATCAAACTAAATGTTGGAAAAACTAAATAGGGAAAATAGAGATTAGAAAGTGGAACATCTACACTTGAGGCTTGCCTCAATGGTGTCACCTCTCCTTTGAGAAAATGGCTCAAGTTTGAGTCTTTATAAAGCTTTAAAAATCCACTGATCTTGTTGGAGTAAACCGTGTTATAATTTTTATATATTAGTCAAAAAAATATATCTTACATATTTTGATTACTCGAGATTCAATTTATTTCACGTTATTTTATGATTAATCCATGGAAAAAACACATTCAAGCACATTAAACATTTTTCCAATTTTTAACAATTATTTCAACAATAAAGGTCGAATCATAACTATAACCATTAGTTAATACATTGGGATTTACTTTTCTTATGAAATTCATGTGCTTTTTCATCAATTTTTGAATGAGTATTGATTGTTTTTCTATGCTTCATCAATCTAATTATTAGATTGATCACCTAGTAATTGTGCATGCAATCTAACGCTTGTTTTATGAAGCAACTAAGATTAATCATTTTGTGCGTGTGAGATTCTTAAATTCTTAGAAAAAACATTCAATTAGATTAAATATAGACGCGTGGATTGTATGGTCTAGGTTCGTTTTTCTCACTAGTTTATGAATCTATCATCTTTTAATCTTAATCGGGTGTATTTGGAATAATTGATCGATAAGGGTTAGAATAGAACGTGTGGACTACCTAACTACGATTAAGGTGAGATAGGAATTGATTTTCCAAGGTGGATATTCATATGTAAATTGAACATTTTTGAGAATTGATGATTAAGATAATAAACCTAATTGTAAAGTCAACCGAAAGCCAAGAATCGTCTTTCTCTCACTTTTGCATGATAGTTAATTCATAGTCTTCTTAGATTTTTGCATCATAGTATTAGTTTAATTTTCGTCATTCCTCGTGGGATCGATCCCTACTCACGCTACTACATTCATTACTGTTATTAACTTGAGATGGTTAATTTGAGCGTACAGTGATGATCACCACTTGCAACCACTTGCAACTCTTGCAACTACTTGCAATCACCTTACCACAACATGATACATTGAATTTAGGTGCCAAGAATTGAATCAAACTATCCTTAAATACATCATTGCTTACATAATATTAAGTTGATGTCATGATTACATAATATTAAGTTGATGTCATTGATTACATATTTTTTTGAAAATCTTCTATAAATAACAAGCTAGATTCATTAGTAGAAACACAAAAGTTTAAAGGAAATACTCTCAAAATATCAAATATTATAGCAAGAAAAGAAGTTAATTTTTGAAGGTTGAAGATCCATACATACTCTTTCAAGTTTAAAGAATCATCGTAAACAATCAGGTAAGTGGGCTTTGTAATATTATCCTTTCGTTTGATAACATATAAATGCTTATGAAAAATACAGTCGAATATGTGAACTATTTTAAAAACTATGATGTCATGAAAATTCTGAATATCGGGAGATAAGTGCTATGCGAAACAAAGTGCTACGTACGTGTGAGCCACCTCTTGAACCAATGGGGTAAAATGTTGTACGTATGGGAGCCACCTCTTGAATTCGTAGGAGCCACCTCTATAATCCTTATGTTATGTAGATCGATCTAATTTGATAAGTATATGATATGTGTTCTAATATGATGCTTTTGGTATGGCCCAAAGGAGCAAAATTCTGTTATATGTATCAGTTTATGTTTTGAAATCTGTTTTGAAATCGTATATGTATATATTTTTGGCATATTCGATTGGCCACCGCTTACTGAGTGTCAACCAGAACACTCACCCCTTATATCTCATCCCCAGATAAAAGTGAGACAGATACCGAAGATGAAGAACAACACAACTTTTGGGGTTGGTGATCTACCGCAATTATTTCAAGATTTTACATAATTATGCTTCCGCTAAACTCTGTTAAGATTTAAGTTATGGTTTTATTTTCAGTTGTAAAACATTTATGTTTATGAAATAAATAGACTAGTTGTAATTAAATTCTGTACTATGAGGCTTGTTGATTTTCAATTGTATTTGGAATCAATGCAGGTGTTATCGATCCCGATCTCGGAGCGTGACATTTAAGTGGTATCAGAGCCAGGTTCAATAATCCTGTTGGGAAAAGATTTTTGGTTGATACAAATTAACCGGAATATGAATCCCGGATCCAATAGAGCAACTGATTAAATCTAAAAATCAGTTGGGAATCGAATAACAATCTGAATATAAAAAATAAAAATAAATTGGCTACTGCAGGTGCTACATTGTCACCGTCGCCGCTGCTCGTAACCGGAAAGTCGACCCGTCACCATGACCGCCTGAATGAGACAAAGCCAATGCACCATGAATCGAACCGAACGGACGATGATTTCCCGGCCAAATCGCCGATCAAAAACTCACGAAACCAAACACGTCAATTTTTTCGATTCCGCCGTCGCCGACCACCAATGGTCCAGTCGGGCATATCTCTGTAACCGGAATCAACTCTAGTACGAAAGCCCTCTACAATTTCCAAGTTCCAACTACCGAAAGATGCCGAATGATCGATCGAAGCCGAGCATTGAAGAACCCTAAAATTTCGATCCACGATTTTTCTATAATCCGAACATAAAATTCAAATTAAAGTTGGTTTATTACTACTTATAACATTTCGATCCATAGCCCTCTAACAAACTGGATTCACAAACGAACGAAAGTGTCCAAATTTTAAATTGAAACCCACGCCCTTTGAACACTAGCTGGCGAAACTTCATTTGATAAATTGCTCGACCATTCGAAAGCCAAATCTTAATTAACTTCGTGTTTATACTCGCCATTGTATGGGTAATAAAAACCCTCTATCATATCTTTCTCACAAACAAAGTAACATGCTCAATTTGGAATCAAAGTTCACGCTATAGAACCCTTAAATTTTGAAAACTTTGAGCTTCGATTTCTCCCAAATTCGAACACCATTTTCAAATTAATTTTGGGTTTATGATACTCATATAATGCTCATTAAATCCCTTGGCCAATTTTGAATTTCCAGATCCGGATTGATAGAATTTTGAATCGTAATTTTTGCACCCATTAGCCTATAAAAAGCTTGAGATTTATCATTCAATCACTTAATTTTTTTTCAAATTACACCAAGATTATGATAATTCATGTTCTGCTTTATATAAATTTTTGGTTAATAAGAATAAACTAAACTTTTAGATATTAGTGTTATATGTTTCTTTAAAACTTTCTTTTAGCGTATTCTCTCCACAACTTTATTTTTAAACTCATTTCTCATTGACAAATCTATATGATGACCATATAATGTCGCTTGTAAGAATGACCTTAGAATTTGCAATGTTCTTCAATATTTTTTAAACCATAAACGTTTTGCAAATCAACAATCTTTATCAACAAAAATTTAGAGGAGTGTAATTTATAACTGCAATATTAGCGGTGTGAAACCTTTATTTCTTTTATATAATTATCATTACAAACTGAATATTTAATTCAAAATATTACATATCTGATCCATATACAACAAGAAATAAACTCATGATAAATAATATTAAATTTCCAAACGACATCACCAACATACATGAAAACATAATAAACTGCAAAATAAAATACAATATTAAAAAACATTGGGGTTTCTTCAGACATGTCTTGAAGCTTGCCCTTGTCCAGATGAACCACCCGTGCTTCTAGCCAAACCTGAGACTGAAAAGTTCAGTCTGAGTAGTAATTACTGAAACCAAACACGAAATGATAACAAAGAAGATTTTAGAGGTGTGATTTTCAACTCAGCATCAAGCCATTATTTATAATAAAATTTGAGGCTTGGATTGATGAATGTCTCAATGTGGGAGAATTACTTTTGGACCAAAATTACAAATGTGTGAATTTGTAGGACATGGCTGGACGACCACCCCGTAACAACCGCAAGCCAAGATCCACCCCAATCTCCAAAAAGGGTTTAAGTCGTGAAGACTTCATGTCCATAGCTACCATAGTGGCCACTACTCTTCAGGGGTTTATTAACCCAACTGCTAATCAGGCACAACCAAATCCACAGCCTCAGCCGCATGCGGTAAAATACCATTACGAGTCTCTTCACAAGAATCGAGTGTCAACATTCGATGGTAACTCAAAACCAGAAGTGGCTCAGCACTGACTGAAAGAAGTAGAGAAACATCATAGACTACTAGAAGTGCCTCAAGAGATCAAAGTGGAAGTTACATCACCATTTCTAGTTGATGATGCAAATAAGTGGTGGGATAGTGTGTCACCCTCGATGGAAGTGACCGGACCAATCACTTGGCAAAGGTTCCGTGGTGCATTTCTAAAACAATATTTCCCAGCAGCCATTAAAATCTAAAAGTTTGAGGAATTTGATAACCTGACACAAACTCCAGGAATGCCAGTGGTAGAGTATTCCTCAACAGTCCATTCTCTTGGGACTTATGCCCCAACCATTATGGCAGATGATGACTTGAAGCCACACCATTTCAAGAAGCGTTTGAACAATCGGATCCAATCAGTATTAGCAGTGTTGGAAACCATCAACTTTGAGGATGTGATGGGAGCAGCCATCAAGGCCGAGTCTGACATCCATCACCGAGAAGAAGAGTTCAAGCGCAAACGACCTCTCCCTCATCAGCCCTCTAACAATGGCCATAAATTCAAATGGCCAAATCAGTTCCATAATCAACAAAGGGGATCTACATCTACCCCAAACAACAAAGATTTCCCAAAATGCCCAATCTGAAATCTTGTACATACTGGGGAATGTCGTAGACAAAGTGGTGCTTTCTTCCAATGTGGAAGTTTGGATATAGAATTGCTAATTGCCCTGAGACTGAGAAGAAGGGGACTGGAGCAGGCAATGACATCCCTCCAAACAAACCCAATGCCAGGGTCTTCGCCATGACACAAAATGAGGCGAATAACTCCAATGACGTTGTAGCAGGTACTGTCTTAATCAACAAATTGCCTGCTTATGTGCTGTTTGATTGTGGTGCTACGCTCTCGTTTATATCTAAGAGGTTCGCTAAGAAGTTAAAATCTATTCCTGACATACTTAGTGAACCATATAGAGTAGCAATTCCTGCGACCAAACCCTGCAAACACATAGTGTTCATCGAGGTTGCAACATTCATATAAGTGACAAAAAGTTCAACACCGATCTGATTCAACTCAACATGGTGGAGTTTGATGCTATCCTAGGAATGGATTGGTTATCTAAACACCACGCCTTAGTTGACTGACATAATAAGAAAGTCAAACTATGAGCACCAGACCAAGAAGAAATCTTATATTGTGGCAATACAAAAGAGCGTAAAGTTCTTTTATCTGCTTCACAAACTTGGAAAGCCATGAGAAGAGGTGAAAGAATTTACCTAGCCATGATAAACAAAGTCACGGAAGGAGCTGAACTCATACTAGAAGATATTCCGGTAGCACGAGAATTTTCGGATGTTTTTCCAGATGATCTCCCCGGATTAGTCCAGGGTCGTGAAATAGAGTTTGAGATTAACTTGGTGCCATGCGCTGCATCCATTTCGAAGGCACCATATCGAATGGCTCTAGCTGAATTGGAAGAGCTAAAAGAATAACTGCAAGAACTCTTGGACAAGAAGCACATCAAACCAAGTACATCTCCTTGGGGAGCTCCAGTACTATTTGTAAAGAAGAAAGAGGAGTATGAGATTGTGTATCGATTACAGAGAATTAAATAAGATCACAATCAAAATAGATATCCTCTCCCAAGGATAGACGACCTATTCGATCAACTCAAGGGAGCTAAAGTCTTTTCTAAACTTGATCTAAGATCGGGCTATCATCAGCTCAAGATTAAGGCAGGAGATATTTCGAAGACTGCCTTCCAAAGAAGATATGGGCATTACGAGTTCACAGTGATGCCATTTGGTTCGACGAATGCTCCAGCCGCATTCATGGACTTGATGAATCGAGTATTCAAGCCATTCCTGGACAAGTTTGTGGTAGTGTTCATCGATGACATTATGGACTATTCACCGAGTAAAGAGAAACACGAAGAACATCTTCATCTTACTCTACAGACCATAAGAGAGAAAGAACTCTTTGCCAAATTCAAGAAATGTGAATTTTGGCTAAACAATGTTGCATTCTTAGGGCATATCATCAAGCAGGCGTGTCCGTAGATCCTAAGAAAGTGGAAGCGATTATGAACTGGCCAAGACCAAAGACTGTTACGGAAATTCAAAGTTTCTTAGGGCTAGCTGGCTATTATCGAAAAGTTGTTGAAGGATTTTCCTCGATAGCCATACCCTTTACAAAACTCACACAAAAGAACTCCAAATTCATATGGAGTGAGGAGTCTGAGGAAAGTTTCGAGACTTTGAAGAAGAAGCTTGCATCTACACCTTTGTTAGTATTGCCAACTGAGAATATGGGTTTTACCATCTACAACGATGCATCAAAAAAAGGTCTAGATGGTTCTCATGCAAGAAGGGAGAGTGATTGCTTATTCATCAAGGCAACTCAAACCGTATGAACAAAACTACCATACGCATGACTTGAGTTAGCAGCCGTAGTTTTTGCCTTGAAACTATGGATGCATTACCTGCCAAGTGTGAAATTTTCACGGATCATCAGAGTCTCAAGTATTTGTTCACCCAGAAGGTATTAAATATGAGGCAAAGACGATGTATAGAACTATTGAAGGACTATGATCATACGATAAGCTACCATCCAGGGAAAGCAAATAAGGTCGCAGGCACACTAAGTTGGAAGGGCACATGAAGATGATTTTAGCATCCCTTTTAGCTTATCCCTGCCTCCGAGAAACGATAAAGTTAGACCAAAGTCAGGATCCCAGCCTAACTAAACTGAAAGAACAAGTTAAGGAAGGAAAATTACCAGATTTCACGACAGATAACGATGGAACTTTAGGGATGAAAAGAAGGTTAAGTGTGCCGAACGTGAAGGACCTTAGACTAGAGGTGATGATTACAACACTTAAATCAAAGTTCTCCAGCCATCCTGGAAGCACAAAGATGTACAAAGACCTCAAAGAAAGCTTTTGGTGGAATGGAATGAAGAAAGACGTTGTTGAATTTGTCGCTACATGCTTAGTTTGTCAGCAAATTAAAGCTGAACATCAAAGACCTGTAGGATTACTTCAACCTTTTGAAATTCCGAAATGGAAGTGGGAACATATCTCCATGAACTTTGTAGTAGGATTGCCAAAGTCTCGACAAAGTCATGACAGTATATGGGTAATTGTGGATAGACTCACAAAATCTGCACATTTCCTCCCAGTCCGTATGAATTATAACTTGGATAAACTGACCACCCTATACATGGATAATATTGTGTGACTTAATGGAGTCCCGATAAGTATTGTATCCGATAGAGATCCCAGATTCGTGTCACGCTTCTGGAATAGTTGTCAACAAGCTACGGGAACTAAGGTAACTCTTAGCACGGCTTATCACCCACAAACTGATGGCCAAACAGAGAGGACAATCCAAACCCTCGAGGATATGTTAAGAGCTTGTACCACAGATTTCAGTGCAAATTGGAGTGAGCTCTTGCCTCTGATCGAGTTCGCCTAAAGCAATAGTTATCATAGCAGCATTGGAATGGCACCATACGAAGCACTCTATGGGCGAAAATGCCGATCACCATTATATTGTGATGAAATTGGAGAGAAAGCTATCATCGGACCTGAGCATGTACAGACCACAATCGACAAAGTCACAATAATTAGATATAGGCTCAAGGCAGCTCAAAATCGACAGAAAAGTTGTGCTGATATGAAAAGAAGACCGTTAGAATTCGATATTGGCGACAAGGTTTATGTAAAGGTCTCACCAGTGAAAGAAGTCATCCGATTTGACAAAGCAGTGAAACTAACCAAGATATGTTGGACCATTTGAAATCCTAGAGAAAGTGGGAACTCTAGCTTATAGAATAGCACTACCGCCAAGCCTCTCAAGAATTCATAATGTATTTCACGTATCACAGTTAAGGAAGTATATTGCTGACCCAAATCATGTACTCGAAGCAGAACCTTTAGTAGATCAAGGAAACTTGAACGAAACTCTGAAGTATGAAGAAATTCCGATCCGAATCATAGACTCAAAGGATCAAGTACTGAGACGAAGGACCATTCCATATATCAAAGTTCAATGGTCGAACCATACAAAGAGAGAAGCCACTTGGGAACCAGAAGAGAAAATGAGAGAAAATATCCCTATCTGTTCCAAGATCAAGCCGATTCAAGTTTCGAGGACGAAACTTCTCATAAGGAGGGAAGAAGGTGATGATCACCACTTGCAACTCTTGCAACCACCTTACCACAACATGATACATTGAATTTAGGTCCCAAGAATTGAATCAAACTATCCTTAAATACATCATTGCTTACATAATATTAAGTTGATGTCATTGAATACATAATATTAAGTTGATGTCATTGATCACATAATATTAAGTTGATGTCATTGATTACATAATTTTTTGAAAATCTTCTATAAATACCAAGCTAGATTCATTAGTAGAAACACAAAAGTTTAAATGAAATACTCTCAAAATATCAAATATTCTAGCAAGAAAAGAAGTTGATTTTTGAAAGTTGAAGATCCATACATACTCTTTTATGTTTAAAGAATCATCGTAAACAATCAGATAAGTGAACAATCAGGTAAGTGGGCTTTTGTTATATTATCCTTTCATTTTGATAACATATAAATGCTTATGAAAAATACAGTCGAATATGTGAACTATTTTAAAACTATGATGTCATGAAAATTCTGAATATCGGGAGATAAGTGCTATGCGAAACAACGTGCTACGTACGTGTGAGCCACCTCTTGAACCAATGGGGCAAAGTGCTATAGTACGGGAGCCACCTCTTGAATTCGTAGGAGCCACCTCTATAATCCTTATGTTATGTAGATCGATCTAATTTGATAAGTATATGATATGTGTTCTAATATGATGTTTTTGGTATGGCTCAAAGGAGCAAAATTCTGTTATGTGTATCAGCTTATGTTTTGAAATCTGTTTTGAATCTGTATAAGTATATATTTTTGGCATATTCGATTGGCCCCCGCTTACTAAGTGTCAACCAGAACATTCATCCCTTACATCCCCTCCCCAGATAAAAGTGAGACAGATACCGAAGACGAAGAACAACACAACTTTTGGGGTTGGTGATCTACCGCAATTATTTCAAGATTTTACATAATTATGCTTCTGCTAAACTCTGTTAAGATTTAAGTTATGGTTTTATTTTCAGTTGTAAAACATTTATGTTTATGGAATAAATAGATTGGTTGTAATTAAATTCTATACTATGAGGCTTGTTAATTTTCAATTGTATTTGGAATCAACGCCAGTGTTATCGATGCCAGTCTCGGGGCGTAACATGTACGCGATAAGCGCTACCACTTATCAACTAAAGTTAATCCATGGCAACGACGTCAAAAACTTGATCGCGATTTATTAAAATAGTAAATTCCAGAGTAGCGTGATTATACCTCAAGTGTACGTTTGCCAAGTTTTGGTATAGAATATGAAGAATATGTTGTCGAACCCACATGGACTAAATGTAAGTACCAAACAAGATGCTTTAAACTATATTTAACCTACGATAATTAATTAATAAATAAACTAAATAATTAAACTAATACTAAAACTCCAACCAAGCAAACCAAAACTGACGAGAAAATTCCATTTGAAAAGATTATCAATACTTCGGTTTACCAAATACTCCCATATGGCCCTCGATTAAATATCAAAACATTTCTAAGGTGATGATTTTTCCTTAATTATTCAATATACTGTGGTCAAGTTGTATTAAACCTAATATTAAGATGCAACAAGACAATGATCATGCACTTATTTAAAGCTCAATATTGCATAAGCTTTGTGAAAACTTCTAGCCTTCTATTTTGGTAAATCTATTGCTATCACGTGTGCTATATTTTACTTGTTCTGTCTCAATCTATAACCCATGGTATGAATTACTAGTTTCGTATCACAATATCATATGACCAAGTCAATTGCAATATAAAAATCATTCAAAAATGTGATCAATCCTTCAAAAGCATTAAAATCATAAAACATACACAAAGAGCTATAGGAATTCAATCAAATAACAAATCATCAATTCATAGGTTCAAGACAAAGAATTGCCTAGCGTTGATAAATAAACTTAGTTCATCATATTTAAATCTAAAAACCAAACCTAAGCATGAATAATCAAAAATAAATCAAATCTAAAATCCAAAAGACAAGAATAAACTCTCAGCGTCGACTCTGATTGTAGATCTTTGCTCATTCTCTTGCTTCCTTATCGATCGTGCACTCAGTTCCTTGTTGGTATGTTTCAAATCATAGGGTCAAGGAAGATATGAATTTTGGTATATGGATTGTGGAAAGTGGTATATATAGATGGTGTATGAGCGTACTTTTATAACTCTTAAAAGAGTTCTTGTTGGAGTTGGCAAAGGCCTCATTTTATAACTCTTAAAGGAGTCCTTGTTGGAGTTGGTAAAGTCTTCTTTTAGAACTTTTAAAAGAGTCATTGCTTCACCACATAAACTCATTTCAGTCATTTTCCATCATTATTTAGCTCATTTTCTTCATTTTATTGAACTTCTACCTAGATTCCTAAAACATGCAAAACTTGTAACAAACGTGTAATATCGATATAATCAAGGTAAAAAGTAACGAGAAAATATAGAAATATAAGTGCAAAAATGACACTTATAATTAGCACCAGTTTCCATACAAAACAACGTGGTATTCCTTTTGTCCAAACGAATTTACTCACATAGTTTTCTACGCTATCCGGAAGCCTAGCCGTCCTTACTGCACAGTAGGCTGAATATGCTGAGAATGTGCCTTCATATTTAAAATTCCATTTCCGCCTATCAGCCACATCCACTTTAGAGATACACCTGTTCAAAAAAGATGTTAAGTCACATAAAATCTCATTCAAATATCGGTATTCTCCAATGCCAATCCCAACACCAAACCCCATACGCCCACTCCCCCATAGTACTATTAAAATTGAATGAGTTTAATGGTATACTGTAAAGTCTAAGAAATTTTGTACACAGAGGTTCGTCTCCTACCCATGTATCATGCCAAAAAGAAATATTTGTTCCGTCACCTATGACTCTCATCACCCTTTTATCAAACCACGGCTCACCTTCAACCACACAAGCCCTACGAACCTTCCACCACCAACCAGATACTCTATTTCTACCAATTATATGATGCCGCCCTAGACCTAACACACTCTCCGACAGATACTTTGTTACTAGCACTCTTACCTAAAGGTGATCTGACTCAGTTAAGGCTCTCCACCTCCACTTACTCAATAAAGCCAAGTTAAATGATGCCAACTCTAACACCCAAACCCCATCCTCCTTACTCAAACATACAACCTCCCACTTAACCCAGACTACTTTCCTACTATCTAACTCCCACCCCAAAGGAAATTCTTTTGATGTTTCGAGATAGATTTGATAACAAAATTAGGGATTTTGAAAAAGGAAAGATAGTAGATGGGTAGCGAACTGAGCACAACTTTAATCAGGATAAACCGACCACCAAGAGAAAGATGTTTGCTTTCCCAGCTTGCCAACCTATTTCTAACTAAGTCATTTGAAGGCTTCCATGTCAACGCTTTCCTCGGGTTTGCTTCAACAAGCAAACCTAAATATTTGAAGGGCACAGAACCCACTTTGCAATTAAGAACCTCTGCCAAATTAGATAGCCTGTTAACCTCTACAGTAAGCCATATCAGTTCACTTTTTTTGGTAATTCACCTTAAATCGAGATTGTTGGGATATGCCCTAAGACAAGTCATTAGATGATTGTTTATGATATACAATGTATTATGATTTTATTAATGGCAAATCATTATTATATCTTATTCGAATGTCTGTGCAATATGAATTGATATATAAGTTAATGTCCTTAGAATAATATTGTATTGTTCTTAAAGATTGTCCCTAGTCAAGTATTATCATGAATAAGGATAATGATAATGCATTGAGACTAGTATGTTTTGATTGATGAATTAATTCATGGATATGAGATATCAAATCAACACATGGGTACATGTTAGAGAACAATGTACTGGACAGACCCACCGTGAGAATGCTACATGGATAGTTATATGAGTGTCATAAGCAATTCTCATAGTGATAATAATGTATGTAATCCTTACGACTTGAGATCATCAGAGATCCCAACATAAGGAGTTATGTATCTTGATATTGTCAAACGTTACCTGTAACAGGGTAAACTATAAAGGCAAATATTGGATACACTACGAATTATGTAGAGGGATGTTGATTGATCAAGATAAGATTTGTCCCTCCTATATAACAGGAGAAGTGTTTGGGCCCTTGATCAAGTAAGACTAAAATGCATGGCCATGCTCGAATGAGTCGATATGTGATATCGAGCTTATTCGTTTATTCTAGTTCTACTTGGGGATCAAGAAATAAAAGATTGAATATATGAGTATGACTATTCCATGACTCATGTTCAATCTAAACACATGGACAAAGGGATTAAGTTACATGGTTAATATTATCACAAGTTCTAAGGTTATGTCGAGTCAATGACATTCTTGTAATTTGGGTAGCCTTGATTGTTGCTAGATACCGCTCATTGCTTGTGACATAAAATGAGATTTTATGTCACTGCCAACATTACAAGATCCTATCGGGTCGCACAAAAGATTAAATCGATAAGGGGAATTAAATTCATTAGATGAATTAATTAATTAAGAAGAGTCTTAATTACATGATTATAAGGATTTAATTAAATCATGGGTTTGAGCCCATGAAGCTTTAAGAAAGTCTTGAACCTTTAATTAAATCTAATATATATATGATATCAAGGTTAATTAAGAATTAATCCTACATATCACAAAACCTAAATTGCCACCTGTTGCGCCTTAAAACGCTACAACTCTCATTCCTCTATTTTAAATAAAATTATCGTTTTTGTTTTGATGATTACAAAACCTATACATTTTGTACTAATGGTTTTTATTGAGTATGCAGCATAAATTATGATCAAATTTGAAGATTGTAATAGTATTGAAATGCCAAAGAAATTGTCTTTTGGAAGACACAGATCGCCCCAGGCGATGAGTGACATCGCCCCAGGCGATGGGTGCCAAGCGAGGATCGCCACGCTCATCGACCCAGGCGATGGCTAGGCGAGCATGCGGGGAAGATCGCCCCAAGCGATGGTGACCAACGCCTGAGGCGATGGCAGCCACAAGGGCTTCGCCCCAGCACATCGACTGAAGCGACGCCGAGGCTTGGCGCGGGCATGCGCGCAGGGAGATCGCCCGAGGCGATGACACGAACGCCTGAGGCGATGGGCTGGAACGCCTGAGGCGATGTGGAGATCGTTTGAGGCGATGCATGATTTCAGGCTGCTGGAGCTACGGCATTGGGATTTGACTTGGATCGCCTGAGGCGATCCACCGATCGCCTGAGGCGATCCGTGATTTTTGGTGACTGTTGGGGCGCGGCGATGGTGATCGCCCGAGGCGATGTCCGAGGCGATCTTGGAGTGATTCAAGCCTTATTTGAAGCAACGGCTAGTAGGAGCCTTGGAGGCCTTCTACACTATAAATATTGATGATTTGGAGCATTTTGAAGCTAAGAAACAAGTCTACAAACTATACCAACGCTTTGATTATTAAATTCTTGAATAACATTACAAACTCCATACATTGTTGTTGTATTGGAGCTAGTAATTGTTTCCATTTGTTAAGTCTTGTTGTCTTCGTGTGAGTACACCGTGAAAGTGCTTTTGGTTTGATTTCTTGTAAAGGTCCTCCAACACCAAAGCAAGTTGGAAAATTGTAAAGTCATCAACAAGTCTAGTTGGTGCAAGTGTGTGGCTATCCTTGGAGCCCTTAAGGCCAAGAAGACTCGTGAAGAGTGTTGGTAGCTCGGGAAGAGCTTTGTATACTCGTGAAGGGTATTGTGCTCGGGAAGAGCGGTGTGTACTCGGGAAGAGTAGTGTGCTCGGGAAGAGCGTTGTAAACTCGGGAAGAGTTATTGTGTGGCTAACTTGGAGCCCTCAAGGCCAAGATCTATTGTTCTAGTGGAACCTCGGTTGGAGGTTATCTAACCGGGAAGAGGAGACGTAGGCGATTCATCGCCGAACTTCTATAACAAATTCTTGTCTCATTTTATTGCTTTATTTCCATTAAGCATTTATTTATTTTGTTCTTTCTATTTATCGATTGACTAAAGGCTTCCGCAAGCGCAAAATATTTTTATTTTACAAACTCATTTTAAAACGCTAAAGTAGCCAAGGAATCTCATTCACCCCCCCTCTTCGATTCCAACAAGTGGTATCAGAGCCATTTGATTTTTGTTTTTAAATCAAAATCTTTTTATGGCTAATCTAGCAAATGAGTTTGCTCAAGGTCAATCGACAAATCGCCCTCCGCTTTTCACGGGTGATAACTACGGTTATTGGAAGAATAGAATTTCTCTATACATCCAATCCGTAGATTATGATCTATGGAAAATCATTGTGAAAGGTCCACATACTCCTTTAAAGGAAGTAGGAGGAATTAGTGTTCCCAAAGATATGGACGATTTCACTAGAGCGGATATGATATTAATTTCACAAAATGCTAAAGCGATTAATATTTTGCATTGTGCTTTAGATATGAAGGAGTACAACCGGATCTCAATGTGCTCAACGGCAAATGAAATTTGGGACAAATTGCAAATTTGTCATGAGGGCACTAATCAAGTAAAGGAGACCAAGATTGATCTATTGCAACTCAAGTATGAAACCTTTGAGATGGAGTCCGTAGAAGAATTTGATTCCATGTTTAGGAGACTCACCCTAATTATCAACGAGCTTGCTCAACTTGGAGAGAAGTATCCTCCAAACCAAATATGGAGGAGAGCCCTAAGAGCCTTGCCTAAGGAATGGGATGCAAAAAGGACGGCCATCATCGAGTCCAACAAAGGGGAGAACGCATCTTATGATCTTGATGAGCTCCATGGCACATTGGTGACCCATGAGCTTGAAGTTGCAACAAGGAGAGAAGTAAAAGAGGATGATAGATCTAAAAGAAATGGGATCGCCTTGGTTGGAAGAAAAGATCAATCCGAGGATGAAGATGACGATGAGGAAATGGCATTGTTCACAAGGAAGTTCAAGAAGTTCTTCAACAAACATGGCAATCCAAAGGCCTCTAGTGCTACCAAACAAGAATCCAAATATGAGGTAACTTGTTATAATTGTCAAGATAAAGGTCATTATGCTAACAAATGTCCTAGGAAGAAGAATGAGGACAAAGGCAAGAAGAAGGCTTTTATAGCTACATGGAGTAATAGCGACTCCGATGAAGAAGAAGCCACCAATCTTTGTTTAATGGCTCTTGGAGATGAAGGAGATGAAAGCGATGATGAGGTACCTTCTTTTGATGAACTTTTAGAATCTTATAATGATCTTATTGATGCTCTTGGCAAAACCAAGATGAGTAATAAACTACTCAAACTTGAGATTGCTAAGAAAGATGGAGAAAATAATTCATTGAAAAATGAATTAGATTCTTTAAAGATATCCTTTTGCAAATATAGTGAAAGTAGTCAAAAGATGAGTGAATTGCTTGGATTACAACGATGTAGCTTTGACAAAGCCGGGTTAGGCTTTTCAAACAAATCAAAATCTTTTTCAAGCTTGTTGGCCAAAGCAAAGCACAACTCTCCTACTTGTAACTATTGTTGTAAAAGTGGTCATACCAAAAACAAGTGTAGGTTTGCTAGAATCCAATACCAACCTAATAAAAGGTGGAAATGGATTCCAAAGGTGCCAAAGGAAGCTAACCCTCTAGGACCCAAAAATCAAATGGGTACCAAAGATCCTTCTATTGCCAACTTGTTTTGTAGGGTCAACAATGGGATGAAGGATGAAGGCACAAGCACCTCAAGGGAGGAAACCATCTTATTCACCACTATAGAAGAAGCACGAGGCATAGGACCAATGACAAGAACGCATTCTTGTCATCAAAGGTAAAATTTATTTTATACATTTTAAATGAGCAATTCAAAATTAATTGGCACAAATTAATTGTGACCAATAAATAATGAAGCTCAATATTGATTGGAGTAAAATGCATAACCCCTTAGCATGTGCACATATAAATTGTTTTATTGCATGATGTATGCCTATCCTTTTATAGTAAGTGCAATGAATTCTAATTTGAATATGTTATATGATATTATGTGATTAAGCATGCTATATTTGTTTAGATGCTCTATCTTTGAAATAATGCTATCATGATCTTAATAAATTTATCAAATGATGATTTAAGAATTCTAATGTTTATTGGGCACAAATGCATGAAATTTTGGTAGAACATATGCACATTTTGCACATTTTGAATTCATTGTTGATCGCCTTAAAACGCATGTTTGTATTCCTCAAAATGAATTAATCTTATGCTTATTTTGGGCTACTATATGCTTGATGAGGAACATATGTAAAATATGGCTATGGGTCAACATATATTTGTGATTTGTCTATTTAATTTTTGTACTTTTTGATTATCACAAAAAGGGGGATAATTGTGTGATAATCTTGAAGTTTACTTCATGCATAGTTTAAGGGGGAGAGCTTGTGTATGCATGGTTTGAGGGGGAGAGTTGTTTACTTTATGCGTTACTTGATTATTTTGTATGTGCTATGCAATTGTTAAGGGGGAATCAAGTTTACTCACATTTAATTTCAAAATGCATTTTGAAATCACCTTTTAAAAGTCACAAATTGTGAATTATTGTGTTTTTGAGATTATGTGTTTAATTTTTGTTGTTAGATGGTTTAATGTTAGTTAGAATTATCAAAAATAATTTTTTGGTCCAAAAATTGACTCAAAATATGGCCAAACCATCGCCTCACCATTCAGTGCGCAGTGCCTCGTCCGTGGCTCGCATCGCCTCAAACGATCGCAAGCATCGCCTCGGGCGTGGCTCGCATCGCCTCAAACGATCGCAAGCATCGCCTCAGGCGTTCTCGATCGCCTCAGGCGTTCTCCAGATCGCCTCAGGCGATCTCGATTTTTAAAGACAGAAGGCTACGGCTTTTGCTCATTTTTTCAGCAATATTTCGTGTTTTTCACCCATAATTCGAGATTTCTTCATCATTGTTATAATCGATCATCCTAAGCCTTTCCAAACCATCAATTTCACTTTCCAAACACCAAATCTTCCAATTCGAAATTTTGCAACCCTAACCCCATTTCTCAAAAAATCGAAAATTTACCTCAATTCTCTCAAATCTCTTGCAAAATGTCGCGAAGCAACCGAGAAGAAGGAGAATCAAGCCGAAGGAGACGCTCTAATCGATCCTCTAGGAATTATACGGGTCCTCCTCTTGATGGTAAGCCAATTCCGGAAAATTATCTTACTCGCAAATTAATTCCGGGTTATGTCTTTGATTTCGATTTCCTTAGGACTTCCCAGCTCCCTATTCTTGATTGGATTCAATTCCAACAATGAGAAATTTTTTTCAAACCCCCTAGAAAGAACGATTTTTTGTATCCATCCATGATTCATTCTTTCTATGCCAATCTTGAATTGTTTGAGGGTGATGGTGAATTAACTATCAAAACCATCGTTTGCAATCGCCCAATTGAATTCAATAGCAATAATTAGGACATATTCTTCGCATTCCTTCGGAGGGTCCAGCTAAATTTGCTCTAGCTACTTGGCCCAATGATGGGGTATGTGATCCTGCCCAAGCCTTGTATCTCATATTTGGCGGAACCCCTCAATGTCCAAACCAATCTTTTCTTGTGAATTCCATTCCTACAAACTACCAAATCCTTCACAAGATTGTGATCACCTCGATGATCCCTCGGGATGGTGATCGTCTTAGGTTGAAATTCTCTGATGTATACTTGATGTATTACATCATTACCATGACCCCCTTCAACCTACCAAGATTCATTGTCCAAATCTTTAGGAACACCGCCCATAATCCTAAAAAGGTTATTCTCCCATTCGGCCGTGTCCTAACAAAGATCTTTCTTCATTTCAACCTTCCTTTCGATGACAATGAGAAACTCCCTATCAAGTCCAAGGACACCTTCAATCTTAGGTGTTTTCTGTTTAACAAAATCTCTTGGAATCCTTTCACTTCCTGTTGGGTTAATGATCCGGGGAACCTACTTTCTGCCTTCAATCCTAAATATCACCCCTCATTACCCATTGATAGGATGACTAGTGCCCAAAGGCTTCATTTTCCTTTCTTGATTGAACCAAATCTCGATGAGCCACCCATTCAGCATCAATCTCCATCTACATTTGATGACATGATGAATATTGGGGCGGATATTCCAGCTCCTGATAGTCATCAACCTTCTTCTTCTTTTGAATTCAATCCAGACGCCTTTGCCTTTTTTACTTCTCAATTCCAAAGCCTTCGTGAGGATATGAACTCACAATTTCAATCCTTGAGAGTCGACATGAATTCTCAATTTCATTCCCTTCGAGATGATGTTGCGTCTCTTCGAGCTTACCAAGACTCCTCGAGAGAAGATTTGTCGTATTTACGACATGAAGTGGACGCTCTTCGTTCTCAGTTCTCCAGTGCTCACATGGACGAGGATACTACTCACGGGAATGATGGTGATGGTGATGGTGGCATGGATTGAGTTGTCTTTGTTTTAGTTTTTTTTTAGATTTTATCCTTTTGTAATTTATTTGTAAGGATTAAATGGTTTAATTGATGTTGGAATTGGTTTATTGTGTATATTGATGGATTTTAAGTTGTTAATTGGATTTTGAGTTGATTGTTATTACTTGGATGGATTTATGGTTTATACATTGTTTAAAGGAAACTATGTCCAATTTTCTTAAAATTCCTTTCCCTTTTTTTATTCTCACAAAAAGGGGGAGAATGTTTATGTAAACTTGATTGTTGAAATGCTATTTGCAACCTAATTGTTTTTACAACTTGTGACACATTTTGTAAAGGTGATAAAAATGCACATTGAAACATTGTTTATCATTGCATTCATTAAGGGGGAGTTTAAACTCTCTATGCATTGCATTGTTATAAGTTTTTATTTTCTTTCAAGTTTACCGGGTTTTGTGATCATCAAAAAGGGGGAGATTGTTGCGCCTTAAAACGCTACAACTCTCATTCCTCTATTTTAAATAAAATTATCGTTTTTGTTTTGATGATTACAAAACCTATACATTTTGTACTAATGGTTTTTATTGAGTATGCAGCATAAATTATGATCAAATTTGAAGATTGTAATAGTATTGAAATGCCAAAGAAATTGTCTTTTGGAAGACACAGATCGCCCCAGGCGATGAGTGACATCGCCCCAGGCGATGGTGACCAACGCCTGAGGCGATGGCAGCCACAAGGGCTTCGCCCCAGCACATCGACTGAAGCGACGCCGAGGCTTGGCGCGGGCATGCGCGCAGGGAGATCGCCCGAGGCGATGACACGAACGCCTGAGGCGATGGGCTGGAACGCCTGAGGCGATGTGGAGATCGTTTGAGGCGATGCATGATTTCAGGCTGCTGGAGCTACGGCATTGGGATTTGACTTGGATCGCCTGAGGCGATCCGTGATTTTTGGTGACCGTTGGGGCGCGGCGATGGTGATCGCCCGAGGCGATGTCCGAGGCGATCTTGGAGTGATTCAAGCCTTATTTGAAGCAACGGCTAGTAGGAGCCTTGGAGGCCTTCTACACTATAAATATTGATGCTTTGGAGCATTTTGAAGCTAAGAAACAAGTCTACAAACTATACCAAAGCTTTGATTATTAAATTCTTGAATAACATTACAAACTCCATACATTGTTGTTGTATTGGAGCTAGTAATTGTTTCCATTTGTTAAGTCTTGTTGTCTTCGTGTGAGTACACCGTGAAGGTGCTTTTGGTTTGATTTCTTGTAAAGGTCCTCCAACACCAAAGCAAGTTGGAAAATTGTAAAGTCATCAACAAGTCTAGTTGGTGCAAGTGTGTGGCTATCCTTGGAGCCCTTAAGGCCAAGAAGACTCGTGAAGAGTGTTGGTAGCTCGGGAAGAGCTTTGTATACTCGTGAAGGGTATTGTGCTCGGGAAGAGCGGTGTGTACTCGGGAAGAGTAGTGTGCTCGGGAAGAGCGTTGTAAACTCGGGAAGAGTTATTGTGTGGCTAACTTGGAGCCCTCAAGGCCAAGATCTATTGTTCTAGTGGAACCTCGGTTGGAGGTTATCTAACCGGGAAGAGGAGACGTAGGCGATTCATCGCCGAACTTCTATAACAAATTCTTGTCTCATTTTATTGCTTTATTTCCATTAAGCATTTATTTATTTTGTTCTTTCTATTTATCGATTGACTAAAGGCTTCCGCAAGCGCAAAATATTTTTATTTTACAAACTCATTTTAAAACGCTAAAGTAGCCAAGGAATCTCATTCACCCCCCCTCTTCGATTCCAACACCAACAAAGGAAGAGCTCTCGGCCGCCGATATTAAGCTTCACCCTCGCCGCCGCCGCCGTGGGTTGTGAGCCTTTTGATTGGCTGTCGTTGTCGGTTTTGAACCGTGAGTTCAGCTTTGGTTCAAGAATAAGTCTAGCAACTTGTTCTCGAACGTCCCTTGTTCGATTTGATCGTGTGGATACCGTAGAGGCAAGATCTTGGAGGTGTTGCTCGTGACTCGTGATTTGGCATCGTTTCTGCATCAAACACGCTACAAGGATGAGACTCTTTTAATCATTCCGATATGAATACTCTGTATAGGTCCTCGGTTAGGAATCCAAATTTTTATTTCCGCTGCGCACTTGTGTGTTGGATTCCTTACAGAGATACCAATTCAAAATTCCTGAGAATGCACCTAATATCCCATATGTTCTCCTCCTCAGCTTCACCTATCAATATCTTATCATCTGCAAACTGAAAGATAGATAGAGGGATACACACTATTTCTACCGACACTGGATTAAACAACCCTCCCTCTATCGCTCTTGCCATCATACCATTAAGCCCTTCGGCTGCTGCTAAGAACAAGAACAGCGAAAGGGAATTGCCTTGGCGAAGCCCTTTACCCAACTTGAATTCCTCCATAGGTGTCCCATTCACCAGAATCGAAGTCATCGCCGTCTCAATACACTCCTTAATCCAACCACGCCATTTAGCACTAAAGTTCATGTTCTAAAGCATTTCATCGATGACTTCCCAAAGGACAGAATCATATGCATTTTCAAAATTCAGTTTGTGTAATATACAAGGCTTCTTACTCAACTTGATATCATCAATTGCCTCATTCAAAATCAGCACACTATCCAAAATTTGACGATTCCCCATAAACGCATCTGGGTTCTCTGAGATTACATCATTCATTATTTTGCTTAATTTCATTACTTTGCTTAATTTATTGGCCAACAACTTTGAAATAATTTTATACACACAGCCTACCAATGAGATAGGCCTGAAATCCTCAACCGTAGTTGGATTCTTCCTTTTTGGAACAAGAGTGACAAATGAATAGTTGCCACCTCTTACAATCATTCCGAACAGGTGGAACTCTTTGTAGCAACGCAAAAGTCATCTTTTACCATGTCCCAATTCTTTTTGATGAAATTAAAGTTAATACCATCCGACCATGAGGCTTTTGAGCTTCCGCATAACCACACTGCATGTTTATATCCTCGTCAGTAAAGGCCGAAATCAAAAACTGATTCTCAGGGTCGCTCAACTTCTTAACAGTTAACACATGCAGATTGGGTCTATTCCACTTGAAGTGTTCAAATCTCTTGGCAAAGTGATTCCGATTTCCTATCACTGGTTTTTAGTCCTAATTTTTCGGAGTGTTAATATAACGCTGGACATGTCAACCATAATTTCTGGTGCCACGTCAGCACTGCAACGAAATAGAACTAAAAAAAATACACAAAGTTATTGTACTAAATTTCAACATTAACAAGTTAAATGTGAAAATAGAAAATATGACAACTTAAATGATGAATTTGGCAATTTCCCCTAAAGCCAATTTATTGACACTAAGATCAAGTTTTAACTACTTAAAAGAATCAAAATTTAAAAAATTTCAACGTACATGATTAACTTTGTATTTTTCGTAGAAAAACAAGTTTAGAAATTTTAAATGATGATGTTACAAAACCAATTTTCTTATTTCAATACATTTTTATTTCAATTGTATCATTCTAAAAATCCAATATTTCACGTATGGTATATTTATAGGCACTCGTATTTAATATTATTAATTACGTTTCAGTTTAATGAAAAAATGGAGATTATAAATTAGGTTTGTACATTACCATCCATGTCGGTCTTCTTCTTGAAAATCCATTTGCACCCTATGGGTCTTACCCCTTCAGGCGGGTCAACCAAAGTCCATACTTGGTTTGCATACATGGATTCCATCTCAGATTTCATGGCTTCTTGACATTTCTCAGAATCAGTGACCGTTATAGCTTCTTGATAAGATGACGGTTCATCATCATCAATAAGTAGTAAGTCACCTTGTTGAGTCACAAGAAATCCATATCTCTGTGGCTCACGGTGTTCTCTTACAGACCTACGCTAGGCTTGTGTCTCTTGAGCAGGCAATTCATCCACAACAGCTTGTGTTGTCTGCTCTGTTTCCATCTCAATCTCATGTTCATTGTTTTCTTGTGGTTGAACTTCACCAAGTTTTATTTGTCTCCCACTGGTTCTTCTTGAAATAAATTCTCTTTCAAGAAAGACACCAGTCCGAGCAACAACTACTTTGTTCTCGGAGGGATAATAGAAATAGTATCCTTTCGTTTCCTTAGGATACCTCACAAAGAAACACTTATCAGATTTGGGTCCAAGTTTATGGAGGCGTGACGTCTCACGTAAGCCTCACAACCCCAAATCTTCATAAAAGACATACTAGGACGCTTCTTAGTCCATATCTCATATGGTGTCTTTTCTACTGATCAAGATGGAACACGGTTCATTATAAATATCGTTGTTTCTAAAGCATGTCCCCAAAAGGAAGTCGGAAGATCTGCATGATTCATCATTGATCGAACCATGTCCAACAAAGTTCGATTCCTCCTTTCGGATACACCATTCCATTGTGGAGTATACGGAGGAGTGAGTTGTGGGACTATCCCACACTCCTTTAGATAGTCATGAAACTCTTGGCTTAGGTATTCACCTCCTCGATCTGATCGGAGGGTTTTGATACTTTTGCCAAGCTGGTTTTGTACTTCATTCTTGAAATCCTTGAACTTTTCAAAGGTTTCATGTTTATATTTCATTAGGTACACATACCCATATCTACTGAAGTCATCAGTAAATGTAACGAAGTATTAAAAACCACCTCTAGCTTGTGTGCTTATTGGTCCACATACATCACTATGTATGAGACTCAATAAATCATTTGTCCTTTCAACATGTCCCTTGAAAGGAGCTTTAGTCATCTTGCCCATTAAACAAGATTCACATGTTTCATATGATTCAAAATCAAATGAATCCAATACTCCATCCTTATTAAATTTTGATATGCGATTCTCGTTTATATGGCCCAAGCGACAATGCCAGAGATAAGTTGGATTAGAATCATTATTCTTAATCCTTTTAGTATTTATGTTATAGACAGGAATATCAAGATTTAATACATAAAGACCATTAATCAATTGTGCACTAGCATAACACATATCATTCAAATAAATGGAACAACACTTGTCATTTATAATAAATGAAAAACCAATCTTGTCCAAACAAGAAATTGAAATAATGTTTCTAGTGATAGATGGCACAAAATAACAGTCTTTTAAATCTAATAATAAACCAGAAGGTAAATTTAATGAATAATCTCCAATAGATAATGCAGCAACTCTTGCTCCATTTCCCACTCGGAGATCAACCTCACCTTTCGCCAACAACCTACTCCTTTTGAGATCCTGCACATTATCACAAATGTGAGAACTACATCCAGTATCTAATACACATGATGAAAAAGTAGATAAATTGACTTCTATAAAAAAATACCTGAAGCAGAAGTCACACTTCCTTTTGTCTTCTTAAGATCTTCCAGATATAATTTGCAGTTCCTCTTCCAATGACCGGTCTCACCGCAATGGAAGCAGTTCCCTTCCTTAGCCACTCCTCCCTTTGGCTTGAGTGCAGAAGCATGATGCTTAGACTTAACAAAGACTTTCTTGTTCTTCTTGTAGCCTTTTGCTTTAGTCTTTCCTTTGCTCTTATTCACAATAAGAACATTAGTAGGCTTAGACTTCTTTGAATTTGCTTCATATGTTCTCAACATACTAAGCAATTGCGGTAGCGTATTTTCGATTTCAACCATATTGTAATTCAAGACAAATTGACTGTAGCTATCAGGCAACGATTGCAAGATCACGTCTGTGGCCAACTCTTGGTCCAATGGAAAACCCAGCTTTTCAAGATTCTCAATGTACCCAATCATCTTTAGTACATAAGTTCCAACAAGGCTTCCTTCTACCATTCTGCACTGGAATAACGCCCTAGAGACGTCATATCTCTCTTCTCTAGCTTGTTGTTGGTAGAGTTGCTTTAAGTGCTCGATCATATCGAACACCTCCATTTCCTCATGTTGCTTCTGAAGCTCAGAGTTCATGGTGGCAAGCATAAGGCAACCAACATCAAGTGCGTCATTCTGATGCTTCTTGTAAGCATCTTTATCGGTTTTAGCAGCCGTTACGGGAGGTTCCTCAGTAGGTAAGGGTTCCTCTAGGACATATTGCTTTTTCTCTTATTTGAGGACAATCCTCAAACTCCTATACCAGTCTAGGAAATTAGTCCCATTCAGTTTGTCCTTCTCAAGGACCGATCGCAATGATAGTGTGCTAGTTACGTTGTTTGATGCCATGGATATCTACAATATAAATATGCAAAATAAGTTTATGATTTTAATCATTTAATAAGGTCTTATATTAAATGAAACTCCCACTATTTTGTTTAAAATATCAACCCTCGTAAACTTAGTGGGCCAAGATCCATATTTCACCTAATCCTGAGTTAGCTTTGGCTAATCACCCAAGACTCGGTTATTTAGGTAGACAACACTTTGTCAATTACATCACATGTAATTTTTGGATGGTTGGACGAACAACACTATGTTCAAATTCATCTAATGAATTATTATCCGACCCCATGCCTCTAGGTTCCCAATCCTATTGAGATAACGCTAGTTAAGTCGAACCCAATTTTTAAAATAATCATGGATATAACTTTTATCCTTTCGCGCCTTACTAAGATTGTCACGGTGCTTTGCTTTGGCAAACCCACACATGTTCAATCGAAGTCTTGACGAGTATTTTTAATTGGAAGGCATCTTAATTTGACTTAATATTATAAGAGGGATTTATTGATCTCATTTATTAATATTGAAAATATGTCCGGTACATATATGAATATATATACATATCTACATATATGTATATCAAGCATCAATATTAAATAAAACAGTAAACATGCATATCATACATCAACATAAAATAAACGTGACATGGTTATAGCCTCAACTAATGATTTTCTCAAGCCAATGAGAAAATACTAGAAGGTCAACCAAAGGTAACTTCTCCAAGCACCTCTTTGGCTCCCTTTTGTGAATGGCCTCCTCAATCCCGGCACCTTGGTTCATCTTCATTGATCTCCATCAACAAAATAAATTATACTATATAACAATTACATGATATAGAGAATTCCTCGAGTTACATTCGAGGGGAACGTATGGGAGGGGATAACATTTAGAAAAATATAGAAGGCACGACTCGCAGGCCGTATAAAATTACAAACATTCACAAAATCCTATCTAATAGGTCATAGGGCTATAACCATGCACCATGCTCAAACAAACACATAAAACATGCTATAACAATTAATGAATTAAATTCTAAAAACATTTTAAAATTTAATTCCAATAAAACTGTAAAATAAATTTTAATGAAATTATCATATGCTCGGGACATCACATGTCAAGGATCCTTAGCCCAAACCCACGGCCAACCAATCACGCATGTGACTAGGGTTCGAAAACCCTAGCCATTGATGTGACTAGAAATAGACACATCTATTGCGCTTAATTGTCTACGATTTGGTATATTTTGATGGATAAATTGATACATATGCTACCTAATCGTATATTTGTGTAAATGTAGGGAAAGGTGAAGAAATCAAGCTAAAATGATGAAAGAAGCAATAAAGTTGAAGAAAAGAGGAAAAAACCAGAATCAAAGACACATGTTGCTCCTTTCTCCTCCAATTTCTATGTATTCCAGCCAAGTTTTGGGAATGTGGTCCATATAAAAGTTGTAGAACTTTGAGTTATCTTCGCGTGGACAGCTGACTCGTCGAATTCGGAGTTCGTATGTGAAAGTTATGGCCAAAATACAAAACTCGCCAGAAAAATGGAGGACAGGCGTAATTACGCCATTCACAGGCGTAATTACGCCAACGCTACGGCATGGACAGGCGTAGCTACGCCATTTTAGGCGTAATTACGCCAATAGAATTTTGGAAAATTAAAAAACTTGATTTATTTCCTTCCCACATGGATTCTAACCTACTCCATCAGCCTCCCAATACATATATACTCGAAATTCAGACCTTTTAACCATCTAGATAGTTAGGGTAGAGTAGTTTAGGATAGTTTTATAATTTTTCTCTCAATTTTGTTGAAGAACGCTACGAAGATCGAAGCGAAGGCAGGATTGACACCTCGACGAGCGGAGATTGGATTAGTTTTCTTTCCCTTGTTTTTATTTATTGCTTTATCTTAGATTATGTCTAGCTAGTTTTAATTCTTGGTTGAGGAAGACAAATCCTTGGATTTATTTATCTTGGGGAGATTCTTACGCTTTAATTATCAATTTTATTGAGTATCAAGAGTTTTTCTGATTTTATTGATATGATTGTTGTGTTTGTTTATTGGATTGACAACCTAATAACTTGCATGAAATCTAACGCTAAATTAGATATCAAATACGGAATCGTTTGATCCCTCTAATTTACGAAGCAACTAAGATTGATGAATTTCCGCTTGTGAGTTTGTTAAATTCTTAGGAAGAGCACTTGACTAGATTAAACATAGACGCTTGGATTATGTTGTGTAGCTTCATCGATCTCACTAGTTCATATGCTATCATCGATTTAAATCTTAATCGCTTGTATTTTGATTGATTGTTTGATAAGGGTTAAACTAGAACGCTTGGGCTACTTAACTAAACGTAAGGTGAGATAGGACTTTGATTATTGGATTAAACGTCCAACGATGAATATTCATATGAAAAATTGAGTCTTTTGTGAATCGATGAAATAGATGATAATTCCAAGGAATAGTCGACCGATACCAAGAATCGCTTTCATTAGTTTAATCTTTAATTTTAATTTAAGTAGTATAATTCAATCACTCACAACCCCATCTTTATTTTAATTGTTTTCTTTTGATTTTCATTAACACAAAGATTCACACCTCCTCGTGGGATCGATCCCTACTCACGCTACTACATTATTGTTATCAATCTTGAGGATTGAGTGGGGTTAATTTGGGCGTACACGATAAGCGCACACCAAATTTTGGCGCCGTTGCCGGGGGAGGCGTTGTATATTTTTGTGTTAATATTTTCTGTTTTATTTCTTTCTCTTTCTTTTTCTTTCTTTCTTTCCCCCCACCGCTACTCTTGTTTGTTAGTGCTTACAGGTTGATTTCTCAAAATCGGATCTTATCATGGAGGACTATAGGCGACTAGATGAATTGGAGTATCTTGTGCACCAACTTGGCGTAGGGAGTGGACAAAGTGCATACAACTCAAGTTGGAGTGATCATCCCAATCTCAACTATGACAATCAATGGATGAGCCCACCTCCACCTTACATGCAGTCCTATCTACCGCCATACAGACCACAATATTCGTCATGGCAGCAACAACCTCAATACCATACCCCTGGTGAGTCTTTAGAGAATCTTGTTTTAGCACTTAATGACAATACTTTGCAATTTCAACAGGAATTCAGGGCTAGCACTCAGAATTTGGGTAACCAAATCGAGCAACTTATTAAATCAGCCGATCAGATAGCAGCACAACCCACCGACTTTATACCCTCCCGGACGATGGAGGCACCACGAGAGAACATGGTTGCAATCGCCTCAAGGAGTGACGAAGAGGTAGGAACCCCGGGGGAGGTGGTACTGATGCCACCCAAGCTAGAAGAGGAGACACATGTGCCACTAGAAGAAGAGGAGCTTGCACATCATGCATCTCCACAAGGTATGTCTCCAACAACCCCCTATGTTGAATATGATCATGAACCCTTTGAAGAGAAAAAGGAACCGAAGGTCGAATACTGTGATGAAATGGACATGTTTGATGATTTTTTCTCTGACGATGAGGAGAAGGAAACTCCTACAAAATGCACGGATCCTGGTATGTTCACTGTCCCATGCATGATTGGAAATAATAGAATTGATAAGGCCATGCTAGACTTAGGAGCAGCAATAAATGTTATGCCTTATTCAATCTACACCTCTTTAGACCTAGGACCTCTTAAAAAATCTGAAATTGATATTCAATTAGCAAATAGGTCTACTGTGCATCCTAGGGGAATACTTGAGGACGTTCTAGTGAAAGTCGATAAATTGGTCTTTCCTGCTGACTTCTACGTACTTGACATGGAAAATGATAATAAAAGTAGCCATATTCTGTTAGGGAGACCATTTTTGAAAACTTCCAAGTGCATAATAGATGTAAGTGGTGGTGCTTTTACTATGGAGTTTAATGGTGAGGTAGCTAAGTTCAATACTCATGATCCCGTTCATCCTACTACTGATTATACTATTGGCATCACACATCACGTATCACTAGAAAAATCACATACTGTCACTGAGCATGAACATGGGGTAACTACTGATCGACCTGTTGACGAAGGAGGTATGGGAGAAATTTTGACTGATACTTCATGTATTACTACTGCTTTACCAAATTCTCCTTTTAAAAATCTCAATTTTGAATTGCAGGTACCTGATGTTGAGCTGAAACTTCCTCCTGAACCTCACGATACATCAATAGAAAACGAGGGGATGCGAAAAGGGTTGAGGACCTCCAAGAAGTATAAGGCGAATAGGCATCGCCTTCGAGCTGTCAGAAGGATACTGAGGTGGGAAAAGGTGGCATTGGACACCAAACATGACCCACCATGAGCACGAGCATTGGAGTCGGGCCACCGACGTTAAACAGAGGCGCTGCTTGGGAGGCAACCCAAGGGGAGTTAGTTTCCCTTTCTTTTTATTTTTTATTGCTTTATTAGTTAGACTTTTCTCGTTTCTTGTATTTTTGCCTTACATTGGGGACAATGTAAGATTTAAGTATGGGGGAGGGATTAGTAGTGTGTTATTGTTTTTCTTATTTCAAAAATACAAAAAAATCGAAAAATTTAAAATTTTGAGCTCATAAGTAATGAACACATGCTTAGAATCACTAGCCCATGATGAAACCTAATTGATATCATGCATGCTTTTGAACATAGGTGAATTGTTAACCTTGGAACACTTTGAACTCTAATGCAAAGTTTACTTTAACTTAGTAGTTGAATATTTTGAGCACATTATTGTCATGGCTTGTGAAGTGTGCATAGCTTAGTGAAGATTGTGTGAACTTTGTAATAGTCTTAAGAAGTCTCTAATACATGCTAGAACTTAACTACATGCTCTTTGAGGCGTATGTCTAGACTACTTGCAAACATGAAAGTGATATAGGCAATCTTTGATGCGTTTGAGCCTTTCAAGCCTACCATGTAAATAAAATCAATCTCTAGTACCCTTTTTGTGCTTTAATGTAAAAGAATGGTAGTATGCTAAGCATACTAAAGACCCCCATTCAACATTCCTTGACTAGCTTATCATCCTACCCTTTTAGCCTAAATGTGATTTCAATCCATACCTTTTAAGGGAGTATGATGTATTTCATTCAAATGCACTTGGGAATCATTGAAGTATATTTGTGAACTTTATTGTCAAAAGAATGAAATACATGAAAGAAAAGGAATGCCTTGAGGAAATAGATAAAAATATGACTCCAAGGGGAGCCAAGGCACAAAAGAAGAAAAATGTTGAAACAAAAGTTGAAAATTCAAGCAAAAAGAGAAGTTTTAGTGTGCATATCATCATACTCTCTTACTTGATATATCTTTATCCTTTCTTTCATAAGCCAATACCTAGGCCAAGCTACAAGCTAATAAAGACCTACTTGATTTATGTTTGCAAAGTAGCTAAGATAGTGGAGAAGAGTGTGCAAGTGAGCTTATACTTGTGTTAGTGTATGACTTGAACTATTGTGGATTTACATATTTTGGAACTATAATTTGTACACAACACTTGTTTATGACCACACACACACGTTCACTATTTTGTTGAGTATGAAATGTATAGGGATTGAAATTGTTCCACTGTTAATTTTTCACCGCCTTTCATTACTATGCATGTTTTAAATTGTTGAGGCATTAAAGTGAGGACAAGTTAGTTTGTTATGATGCTATGAGCCAAGCAAAAAAATATTGTAGTTGTGTCTGATTTACTCGAGGTCGAGTAAAGATTAAGTATGGGGGTGTTTGATGTGACTAGAAATAGACACATCTATTGCGCTTAATTGTCTACGATTTGGTATATTTTGATGGATAAATTGATACATATGCTACCTAATCGTATATTTGTGTAAATGTAGGGAAAGGTGAAGAAATCAAGCTAAAATGATGAAAGAAGCAATAAAGTTGAAGAAAAGAGGAAAAAACCAGAATCAAAGACACATGTTGCTCCTTTCTCCTCCAATTTCTATGTATTCCAGCCAAGTTTTGGGAATGTGGTCCATATAAAAGTTGTAGAACTTTGAGTTATCTTCGCGTGGACAGCTGACTCGTCGAATTCGGAGTTCGTATGTGAAAGTTATGGCCAAAATACAAAACTCGCCAGAAAAATGGAGGACAGGCGTAATTACGCCATTCACAGGCGTAATTACGCCAACGCTACGGCATGGACAGGCGTAGCTACGCCATTTTAGGCGTAATTACGCCAATAGAATTTTGGAAAATTAAAAAACTTGATTTATTTCCTTCCCACATGGATTCTAACCTACTCCATCAGCCTCCCAATACATATATACTCGAAATTCAGACCTTTTAACCATCTAGATAGTTAGGGTAGAGTAGTTTAGGATAGTTTTATAATTTTTCTCTCAATTTTGTTGAAGAACGCTACGAAGATCGAAGCGAAGGCGGGATTGACACCTCGACGAGCGGAGATTGGATTAGTTTTCTTTCCCTTGTTTTTATTTATTGCTTTATCTTAGATTATGTCTAGCTAGTTTTAATTCTTGGTTGAGGAAGACAAATCCTTGGATTTATTTATCTTGGGGAGATTCTTACGCTTTAATTATCAATTTTATTGAGTATCAAGAGTTTTTCTGATTTTATTGATATGATTGTTGTGTTTGTTTATTGGATTGACAACCTAATAACTTGCATGAAATCTAACGCTAAATTAGATATCAAATACGGAATCGTTTGATCCCTCTAATTTACGAAGCAACTAAGATTGATGAATTTCCGCTTGTGAGTTTGTTAAATTCTTAGGAAGAGCACTTGACTAGATTAAACATAGACGCTTGGATTATGTTGTGTAGCTTCATCGATCTCACTAGTTCATATGCTATCATCGATTTAAATCTTAATCGCTTGTATTTTGATTGATTGTTTGATAAGGGTTAAACTAGAACGCTTGGGCTACTTAACTAAACGTAAGGTGAGATAGGACTTTGATTATTGGATTAAACGTCCAACGATGAATATTCATATGAAAAATTGAGTCTTTTGTGAATCGATGAAATAGATGATAATTCCAAGGAATAGTCGACCGATACCAAGAATCGCTTTCATTAGTTTAATCTTTAATTTTAATTTAAGTAGTATAATTCAATCACTCACAACCCCATCTTTATTTTAATTGTTTTCTTTTGATTTTCATTAACACAAAGATTCACACCTCCTCGTGGGATCGATCCCTACTCACGCTACTACATTATTGTTATCAATCTTGAGGATTGAGTGGGGTTAATTTGGGCGTACACGATAAGCGCACACCAGCCATCTCGACGCCTGTTGGACCGAATGTGGCTAAGGGTTCGAAACCCTAGCCCATTCACGTGCGGCGGTGGCTTGGACCCGATGGGGCTTAGGGTTCGAAACCCTAGCCCACATGCGGCGGCGGCTTGGCCCATGATCGAGCCAAGGGTCCGAGACCCTTGTTCCAACCGGCGGCCGTGAGCTTCCTTGTGAGCCAATGGCTCGGTTTTGATTACGAATTATCATATACTTCGATCCGTCAATTATATCACATATAATTATTGCGATAATCCCCTCAAAATCTATTAATACATATCATATATGAATTAAACAGTTTTAAAGCATGCAAAAGATTCAAAACATGATTAAACACTTAATCACATAAATCCGATATGAGCTTTGTACATGGCTCTGATACCACTGTTAGGAATCCATCATAAAATATGCAGCGGAAAATAAAATTGGATTCCTACCAAAGGACCTATACAAGTAATCATACCGAGATTGATTAAGAATCGTACCCTTGTAGCGTGTTTGTAGCAGAATCCTCGTTGCAAGACCACGAGTCATGACTAAAAATTTGCACCTTCGTCTCTACGGTATCCACACGATCAAATCGAAAGGGTGTTTAAGAACAAGTTGCTAGCCTCGTTCTTAAACCAAAACAAGACTCATGGTTCAAAATCGATCAACGACGACCGTTCTAAACTCCACTACACCACGGCGACGGCGGCTGCGTGTAGAGGCAAGGAGGCGATGACCGAGAGTGAGCTTGTGGAGGCTATTATGTTTTTGAAGATTGATTAATTCTTAATTAACCTTGTTATCAAATTATATATATATGTTAGATTTAATTAAAGGCTTTCTCAAAGCCTCATTGGCCCATACCCAATCTATTAATTAAATCCATACATCTAATACTTATAATTAAGACTCTTCTTAATAATTAATTCATCCAATGAATTATATCTCCCTTTATCGATTTAATCTTTTGTGTGACCCGATAGGATCTTGCAATGTTGGCAGGGACGTAAAATCTAATTTTATGTCACAAGCAATGAGCGGTATCTAGCAACACATCAAGGCTACCCAAATTACAAGAATGTCATTGACTCGACATAACCTACGGACTGTGATAATATTAACCATGTAACTTAATCCCTTTGTCCAATGTGTTTAGATTGAACATGAGTCATGGAATAGTCATACTCATATATTCAATCTTTTATTTCTTGATCCCCAAGTAGAACTAGAATAAACGAATAAGCTCGATATCACATATCGACTCATTCGAGCACGGCCATGCATTTTATCTTACTTGATCAAGGGCCCAAACACTTCTCCTGTTATATAGGAGGGACAAATCCTTTCTTGATCACTAAACATCCCTCTACATAATTCGTGGTGTATCCAATGATTGTCTTTATCGTTTACCCTGTTGCAGGTAACGTTTGACAATATCAAGATACATGACTCCTTATGTTGGGATCTCTGGTGATCTCAAGTCGTAAAGATTACATACATAATTATCACTATGAGAATTGCTTATGACGTTCATATAACTAACCATGTAGCATTCTCATGGTGGGTCTGTCCAGTACATCGTTCTCTAACATGTACCCATGTGTTGATTTGATATCTCATATCTATGAACAATTCATCAATCAAAACATACTAATCTCAATGCATTATCATTATCCCGATTCATGATAATACTTGACTAGGGACATTCTTTAAGAACAATATAATATTATTCTAAGGACATTAACTTATATATTAATTCATAATACACAGATGCACGAATAATATATAATAATGAATTGCCATTAACAAAATCATAATACATTGTATGTCATAAACAATCATCTAATGAGTTGTCTTAGGGCATATCCCAACAGGATACACCCTCTTTCTACCGACACTGGATTAAACAACCCTCTTTCTACCGACACTGGATTAAACAACCCTCTCTCTATCGCTCTTGCCATCATACCATTAAGCCCTTCGGCCGCTGCAAAGAACAAGAACAGCGAAAGGGAATTGCCTTGGCGAAGTCCTTTACCCAACTTGAATTCCTCCATAGGTGTCCCATTCACTAGAATCGAAGTCATCGCCATCTCAATACACTCCTTAATCCAACCATGCCATTTAGCACTAAAGTTCATGTTCTAAAGCATTTCATCGATGAATTCCCAAAGGATAGAATCATATGCATTTTCAAAATTCAGTTTGTGTAATATACAAGGCTTCTTACTCAACTTGATATCATCAATTGCCTCATTCAAAATCAGCACACTGTCCAAAATTTGACGATTCCCCACAAACGCATCTGGGTTCTCAGATTTTGCTTAATTTCATTACTTTGCTTAATTTATTGGCCAACAACTTTGAAATAATCTTATACACACAGCCTACCAATGAGATAGGCCTGAAATCCTCAACCTTAGTTGAATTCTTCCTTTTTAGAACAAGAGTGACAAATGAATAGTTGCCACCTCTTACAATCTTTCCGAACAGGTGGAACTCTTTGTAGCAACGCACAAAGTCATCTTTTACCACGTCCCAATTCTTTTTGATTAAATTAAAGTTAATACCATCCGACCATGAGGCTTTTGAGCTTCCGTGTAACCACATTGCATTTTTTATATCCTCGTCGGTAAAGGCCGAAATCAAAAACTGATTCTCAGGGTCGCTCAACTTCTTACCAGTTAACCCATGCAGATTGGATCTATTCCACTTGAAGTGTTCAAATCTCTTGGCAAAGTGATTCCGATTTCCTATCACTGGTTTTTAGTCCTAATTTTTCGGAGTGTTAATATAACGCTGGACATGTCAACCATAAATTCTGGTGCCACGTCAGCACTGCAACGAAATAGAACTAAAAAAAACACACAAAGTTATTGTACTAAATTTCAACATTAACAAGTTAAATGTGAAAATAGAAAATATGACAACTTAAATGATGAATTTGGCAATTTCCCCTAAAGCCAATTTATTGACACTAAGATCAAGTTTTAACTACTTAAAAGAATCAAAATTTAAAAAATTTCAACGTACATGATTATCTTTATATTTTTCGTAGAAAAACAAGTTTAGAAATTTTAAATGATGATGTTACAAAACCAATTTTCTTACTTCAATACATTTTTATTTCAATTGTATCATTCTAAAAATCCAATATTTCACGTATGGTATATTATAGGCACTCGTATTTAATATTATTAATTACGTTTCAGTTATTAATGAAAAAATGGAGATTATAAATTTATACAAATACCGAATACTAAAATCAACTTTCCGACCGAAGAATTTAAGAAAAAACAGTCAAGATTTATCCCAATCTATTGAAAATCAGCACCATTATCCCAAAAATTTCCTGTTTATTCGTATGATCCAAAGGATAGAATCAGTTCAAATAGTTGATAATAAATATCCAGCGATTCGGAAGGAATTTTATTTCGATTCCAACAGTTTTCTCTCTTCAGATTTATCAAAACTCTTTCAAAATTTTCAGGTGGCAAAAAATGATGCTTCCTTCTTCGGAAACCAAAGTTCCAGAACCGTTAAAACCCTGCAAAAGTTTCAGTTCACCACTCTCAAATTTCATTTTGATCGGCCTTCTAGCAATCAGCATCTTCACTGCATTTTCCATCTGTTATGTCTCCATATTCCCCAGCTGGAAAACTGATGTACCTTGCCCGGAATGCGATCGGATTTTGATTTACGAATCTCACCACGAATCCATCAATGCCGGACACGAAGAGAAAACAAACATTTCCCACATTCTCTTCGGCATCGGTGGCTCTGCCGAGACATGGAGCACGCGCCGCCACTACTGCGAACTCTGGTGGAAACCCGGCACACACCGCGGCTTCGTCTGGCTCGATAAGAAACCCGCCAACCGAGACGGGCCGTGGCTCGAAACTTCTCCGCCTTATAAAGTATCCGCCGACACGTCTCGGTTCAAATACACGTGTTCGTACGGCTCCCGGTCGGCCGTGCGCATCGCGCGTATAATAAAAGAGAGCTTCGAATTAGGGTTAAAGAATGTGAGGTGGTTTGTTATGGGAGACGATGACACTATTTTTTTTACAGAGAATTTGGTGAATGTGCTTAACAAATATGATCATAATGAAATGTACTATATTGGTGGGAATTCTGAGAGTGTGGAGCAAGATTTGACGCATTCGTATACAATGGGATACGGCGGCGGTGGGTTCGCCGTGAGCTACCCATTGGCGGCGGCGCTGGTGAGGATTTTGGATGGATGCATTGATAGGTATGCTGATTTTTATGGGTCCGATCAGAAGATTGGGGGCTGCATGAGTGAGATTGGGGTGCCGTTAACCCAAGAACTTGGTTTCCATCAGGTAAAAATTTTAGAATGAATTACACAGATTTTTTTTTTTTTTTCAGATCTTGTTTGGATTAACAGTGCTCTTGTTTAGATTATCAATATTTTTCAGAAAAAAGTTCATTCTCATAATACATAGGATTATCGTAGAGTTCATTCGACCAATCTTATCTTAACTAAACAATTTATCATCTTTTAGATCTCATTTTTAAATTAAACTGCTGTGCGCTAAATTTTAAAAATGGTGCCACAAAATATTGATCTTGGCGATATGCTCATAAACTTTTGGACTAATCAAATCCAGTTTCATTGAAATTGTTTTTAATCAAAAATAGTCCCGAATTTTTGTTTTAATTAAAAGTGTTCTTAAAGCCCAACTTTAACTTTTGTTAAAATTTAATTTCTGTATTTGTTAAAAATATTTATGTGAACAATTTTTTATCAAAAAAGTCTATATTCTATTAAATTTACCCTAAAACTGCATTCAAACATTTAGTAAAAATAAAACATTGCAGAAAGAAAAAGAACAGTTAGTGGAGATAAACAAAAATAGTAAAATATATACTTGCTCTGATAATTGACATGAAATTTTAGTGAGTGATATAATTCACATGGGAAAATGCACCTTTGGTCCTATTATTTAGTGAATTTTATACATCGGATTTTATATTAATTTTGTTATCTTCGTAGATTTTGTGTATAGCAAACACCATAGGATCTTTGACTCACAAATAAATTTTATTTGACATGAGAGTTTCGAATAGTAAATGAAAGTTGTCTCTTTTATAGATTTCAATGCACAAAATTAATATGAGTGAGAATTCCATTTTCAGCATTAACGCTGAAGTTACTTTTTTATGTTACATTTTTGCTCAAATGACCCGTCATTTCCTCAAAACAATATAGCGGGGGTTTCGTGCATCGAGTTTACCCATTTTGTTATAGATGTTAAGTTGTTAAATATGTTCATTGTTATAAGCCAAATACATATAAATGGAGCATTAAAGGTTTTCAAAAGCCAAATTTATATTAGTCAAGATTACACTCTTAATAGAGTAAGACTCAACTTGCAAACCAAACCACCAAAACACATACTCAGAAAGAAGTTATACAAATTCTGGGTTCTTAGAACCAATCGTTAGTTGAGTAAGAATTGAACCAACCTCCCCTAGCCGATAAATCATTGCCAAGTTCTAACTCTAATCAAATCCATAATTACCTCCTTAGATGCTGGAATCTCTTTGAAAATGATGTTATTTCTAGCTTGTCATAATGTCCAGTTTGTCCTTATAATTACGCACAAATGTAAAACTCATTGCTACACTTTTACTATTTTACCATCAAATTAAAGATGGTATCTAATATCATGAAAAGTGACTAAAAATATTTCTATGATTTGCAGATTGATATTCGGGGAAGCCCATACGGCTTACTCTCGGCTCATCCCCTTGCACCTCTAGTCACACTACACCATCTAGACTATGTACAGCCCTTGTTTCCGGGCAAAACTCGAGTAGGATCGGTCAAGAAACTCATGAACGGCTACAAATCCGACCCGAGCCGGGTATTACAACATACATTCGGCTATGACACGACACGGAACTGGTCCATTTCGATCTCATGGGGCTACAGTGTGCAATTGTACCCATTTTTGTTGACTGGAAAGGACTTAAGCACTCCCCTACAGACATTTGTATCGTGGAGAACTTGGAGTAAAGAGCCGTTTACTTTCAATACCCGAGTGTTGAACTTGGGGCCCTGCGAGAGGCCCATTATTTTTTATTTCGATGGGGTTAAGGAATTAGGAAATGAAACCACTTCGACTTGGTATCGGAGGCCGAGTAGTCATTCTAACAGACGGTGTAACAGGGAAGACTATGCGGCGGCTTATTCCGTGAGGGGTTTTAATGTGTCTGCAGCGATTTTGGATCCACAAGAATGGAGAAAGGTACGTGCTAGCATAGGTAGTAACAGTGCAAAATCTTTGGTGGGAATGAAATTGAACAAGTCCCACCAATATAACTCTAGGGAAAATATCAATTTCTTTGTAACCTCAGTTTATCTAAAATTGGAATTTGATATTCTAATTAGTCAAAATTTGTTCTTAATTAATGAAATAACTTAGCTTATTCTGTACTTTTACTCATTTTTCCACATCTGTGTGCTGATATGACTTTGGAAATGTCATCAATATGGCGTTATGTCAGTATTTGAATGAAAAAGGACCAAACATGCAAAAGAATCCAAGTTTCTGAAATAATACACCCTTTCCTTTTAGGGTTACCGGGAACGGACCTCTTAGTGATTTTTCAAATAGACAGATTACACATCTATGGTTTGAAAATATGCAGTTTACCCTTTTGGATTTCAAAATAGACAGGTTTCCCCGGTTTGCAAATATTCAGTGTACCACCATGCTGTTTGTGAAATATATAGTTTAGCTCCCTGTAATTTGTGAATAGGCGGAAAACACCCCTCCGTATATGTTATGTTTTGCAAACCACATAGTAGTAAAGAGCCTATTTTCAAAAACATATGTGGTATATTGTCTATTTACAAACCGCATTTTTTAAGGCATCCGATACGCATTCGAATCATGTATGTAACATGTAGTGAATACCTAAGTTTTGGAGTTACTCCCCTTGGTACGTTATTATTTGTTCATTAACTTTGGCTAAAACAGGCACCGCGAAGACAATGCGCGGAGCTAATCGATGTAGCGGATAACACAGACGGCGTGATACGGGTCGGAATCAGAGACTGCAGTCCATGGGAATCTGTAACACCACAATAAATTGAAAATTATAATCATCCGTGAAACTAAATTTTATTAACGATCCATTCATCATTTTGAGTTTGACTTCAATTCACTTGTACAGACTACAGAGGGGATCTTTTATTTTTCCTATTTCTGAGCAATGACATGTTAGCTGGATTATGAATGAAGATTAGAAAATCTTGATAAATGTAGGAGCTCATTAATTTGTCATCACATGATTCATTTAATACTTAAAAAATGAGTCCAAATATAATTAAACACTAGTGGTTCTGGGTATACGTTGCGTGTTTGTACGGTCGTTTTTATTTAAATTTTTAGATTGACATATTCTGGTGTGAGCTGTGAGCATAACCAGTCAACTCTCCAATTAAGAAAACAAATTGTAATATTAATTTACAATTATTACTATTGTCTTAAAAAATACATTCAATTACTGAATTTTAGTAATTTAAAATACTAAAATACATCAAAATATTTTCTTGTGTATTATGTTAAAATTAAAAACGTAAAGATGAACCTATAAAAAGATTTTCTAAAATTAATTAGAATAATCATTTAAAATGATAATTTTAGCTATTTTCAATCTTATAATTATTTTTTGTACTAGGAATGATATGATTATTTAAATTTAGATAAGATATCTTATAATAAAATTTGGATAAGATTGAGATAATTTTATATATGATTGAAAAAATATGAAATATTCACAGTATAGTTTTCCGATATTAGACATCATATAAAATTACTAAGAATTAAATATCACTAGTATATTATATATATGTATATATGGACATAATATATAAATTTTATAATTTAAATGATGTAGATTATATAGCCAAGTTTTCTTAATCATTATATAAAATAAAACCCATTTAATAGAACAGTAAAGATTAAAAAATGAACAAATAAATAAAAACAAGAGCACAACGGTTACATGACTACCACAATTAACACAGTTGTTCAAACACTGCCTTTGTATACTCCATCACTCATACATAAATCATTTGATTCTGTTCAAATCGGTTGGTATGATGATATCTTTGTATTCTCAATTCTCTTGTTTTCTTTGTTATCAATAAAGAAATAGTAATTTCTTGAGGGTTCTTGAGTGGACGTAGCCCAATTTGGGTGAACCACTATAAATATTGGTGTTCATCTGTGCTTGTGATACCCGCTGCGTAACTAACTCATTTGTATGTTGATTTCTCTGATACCCCAACAACTTGTATCATAGCGAGATTCTCAAATACTATAGGATGTCTTCGTATACTCTCTGGTTGCAGCTTAATCTAAACTTCCACACCAGAAAAGACTTTCTACAATATTAGGGAAGTAACGTTTTTTTTTGTGTCAAGGCTTTGACGATTAATTTGTTGGTAGCAAGCACAAAATAAAAACAAAATGGAGGTACGTACAAGCAAGATGTTTAGCCTTAATGGTTCAAATTATCAACTTTGGAAAAGCAAGATGAAAGATCTCATATTCACCAAGATACCCTAACGATGTTCAGCGGGGCTAAACCAGAAGAGAAATCAGATGCCGAATGGACCTTTGAATAGGAGCAGGTATGCGGGTACATCCGACAATTTGTTGATGACAATATGTATAATCACATCTGTAACTAGACTCATGCTCGTACACTTTGGATGAAGTTGGAGACTATTTGCATACAAAAGTGGCAACAGCAAACTCTTCTACCTGAGCAAGCTAGTTCAAGTTGGGTATAAATAAGGAACTCTGGTAGCAGATTACTTGAACGAGATTCAAGGAGTCATGCAACAGTTATCAAGTATTGGCATAAAACTTGATGACGATGTGATTGTACTGATTGTGCTAGCTTCATTACCAAAGCCAATATCTCTCACAAACACAGTCTCAGGACAAGTTGTGAGTAAGGACTTCATCAAACGCGGCCTCTTGAATGAAGAGATGAAAGGGAGATCCCAAGGTGTTTCTACCTTGCAGTCAGATGTGTTGGCTATTGATTCAAAGGGGATAAGTAAGGTAAACACATATCAGAAGCCTAGGCCTACATGAGGCAAATCCTTGGGGAGACTTGTCAACCTAATCATCACTGTGGAGAGAATTTTAAGAAATATTGTCCAGAGCTGAAAGACAAAGACAAACATGAACCCGGTGATGAGGAGACAAACTTCATTGATGAATTCAATTTTATACATGAGCATGAACATGAAGTTGTAAAAGTAGTTACCCAGGGAGCAGGCTAAGTGATTGACAGTGGAGCAACAATCCACATCACATCTCGCACGGAAGACTTCATATCCTATGCACCCGGGGACATTGGAGTAGTTAGGATGGACAATGGAGGACTATCCAAAATTATCGGAAAAGGATATGTGAGCTTGACTACCGTGGAGGGCTCGACAATGCTTTTGAAAGACGTCAGACACGTACTAGACATGCGCCTGAGTTTAATTTCAGTTGAAAGACTGGATGATGAATGTTTTTGCACCACCTTCCATAAAGTAGTATGAGAGATTCTCAAATGGTCACTTGTAGGGGGAAGGGATTAAAGATGTCGAACTTGTACATGGCACAAGAAAAATCTTCTGAGAGCGTGAATTACGCAGTAAAAGAAAAAGACTCGATTGAGTTGTGGCATCAATGTCTAGCCTACATCAATGAGAAAAAGTGCATAATGGCCAGGTGAAGGTTCCACCTGAAGATGATCCTATAGAGAACGCAAATGCCCATGTTCATGACCAACCACTAGCGAAGGTTCTGATGGTAGCATTACCACACGATCTAGTAGAGTAGTCCGACATTCTATCAGGTATTCCCCTTGTTCTGTTAACTGATGGGGGAGAATCATAAAGCTTCAAGGAAGCTATTGCGGGTGACCATGGAGTAAATGAAAGCCATGCGGGGTGAGACGAAGTCCCATCGTGATGAGATGGTGAAGTTGCTGAATGATCGCTAATTAATTAAACCGTAAATTTCAGTGTAAACGAGATTATACCGCAAGTGCATGGTGTCAAGTTTTAGTATAGATAGGAAGAATACGGATTGTCGAACCCGCATGGACTAACAAGCAAGTACCAGATAAGACGCCTTAAACTATATTTAACCTACGATAATGAATTAGTTAAAATACTAACTAATTAACTTAAACTGCTAATCAAACCAAGTCAATAAAAGTAAACGAGAAAATTCTGCTACAGAAGATTATCAAGACGCCGGCTCACCAATGCAATCCCCAACAATTCTCAATATTTTCAAATATTTCTAAGGTGACGAGTTTTCCTAAATTATTCAATATACTATGGTAAAGTTATATCGAACCTAATATTAAGATGCAATAAGGCAATGGTAATGCACTTATTAACAACTCAATATTGCATAAGTTTTGTGAAAACTTCTAGCCTTCGATTTTGGTAAATCTATTGCTATCACACGTGTGCTAGATTTTACTTGGTCTCAATCTAAAACCCACGGTATAATTTACTATATCGTATTGCAATATTGTATGATCAAGGCAATCACAATATAAACAATCATTCAAGGGTGATCAATCTCTCAAAAGCATGAAGAACAATAAATTATACGCATAGAATAAATGAATTCAATCAAATAAATCATCAAAGCATAGGTTCATGACAAAGGATTGCCTAGCCTCAATAAATAAACTTAGTTCAACATAATCAATCAAAACAAACAAAACTAATAATTAAAGATAAAGAAAAACTCCCGGTGTCTACTCCGATTGTAGATCATTGCTTCCTCTCTCGCTTCCTTCTCGATCGTGTACTCAATTCCTTGTTAGAGATGTTCCAAAATCATAAGGTGAAAGGTGGTGTGAGATGATGGATGGACATGGACGTATGATGGTTGGACGTGAAGGAAAGGGGGTGGTGGACGTGAGATGGAGACTGGTGGCGGGTGGCGTACGTATGAGATGGCTGATGGCATAGGAGATTGGTGGAGGGTGGCGTGAATAGTGACTGGTTCCCCCTAGTCACGTTAATATTCTGCTCTTTTTATCATGCTGAAATTCTCTCCCATCCCATCTCACGTTTCTATCCTCGTAAAAAAATATTCAAATCTCATTTCCCAATTAGAATTCTGTAAAATCCACTTGCTTCATGTTTCTTCTCTTGCGTGTGATTTTCAATCTCCAAAGTCTGATGTGGCATGTTGAATAATGAAATATTCAACCTCTAAATATTGTATTCCCTTGTTATCTTGATTACTCTTCACGTGAAAGCGCTGACTTCACTCTTTAATTTCTGAGAAAACAAGAATTAGTGGTGCTATGGCGCCACTTTGGCAGCGCCCTAGCACTCCCTACTCTGCCCGGACTGTGTATTTTTCATTTTTCATCTTCAAATTGGGTCTTCTCCATTCCTATGCATTTTTTCATCATTAGTTGGCTCATTTTCTTCACTACTTCACATTTGTTCAAAGATTCCTGAAACATGCAAATTAATACCAATAAATATAATATCATTTAAGAAGCATTGTAAAATACTACTAGAAAACGTCAAAATAGAGTGCAAAAATGGCACTTATTAACTCCCAAAAACTTATCACTTGATCGTCCTCGATTAAGCATTAAAATCACAAGGTATAGTTCATTCCAGTACTTGAAACAAATTATTTGATGACTTGCATTATTCTCAGAAATCTTAGTTACACACATACAAAAGTTGAACAAGATATTATTTCTCCTAAGTCAAGCAGCACATCTCAAAATCGGAACGTGCGTGTGTGCTATTGTCAATCTCAAGTTTCATGCACATATTCAAAATCAAATTATGATAATCAACTCAAAGTCAAGATTATCGTCAAGCATCTCATAGGCCTATTTTCAAACAACTTCTCCAATAACAATAGTTACTCCCTAGACTTGGATAAAAATGTATTTTTAAGCTTGTAACGTTAGGCTTTTGGTGTCGGTTACAAAGAAAAAATAGGATATCACAATGAAGATAGTATATCATGTAAAGTTCACTTTTTGTAGCACATATTGAGCTTCTCTCCTTTTTTCTAGCATTGGCCACTTTGCGTCTTATTTATATACTTTTTTTTTCAAAGCTTTTTCTTTTCTTTTCTTTTGCTCATTCATCAACATTTTTCACTAATAAGCTCATCAAGATATAACAGTATAAGTGCATTCACAGATTTATTATACTCCCTTAGGGTAAGGATACAATTTTTCATTTAGGCTCGTAAGTAGGTATAATGAGTTAAACAAGAATGTCGAATGTGGTCTAATTATATGCAATGCATAAACCATTCTTTTTCAATAAAACTCAAAATGAGACACTAAGGATTAATATAAATCATGGTAAAGGCTCAAATGTATTAAAGATCCCCTAGATCATTTCCAAGTCAAGTTTGTAACTATAAAATTTGCCTCAAAGTGTCATCATCAAATAGGCTCTAGGATAACTCTAAGATGCTCAAGACAAATAATCAAGTTCACAACAATTATCAATATTTAACATGCAATCCACAAGATCATGACCCAATATTCAACATGCAATCCACAAGATCGTGACTCAATGTGCTCAATATATTCCTCATTCTTGACATGCTAACTCAAAACAGGATATTCATGTACAAGACCAACAATCATCAAAATTCAAGTTCATATGCATAGTGAGATCAAAATCCTCATTGAATAGTCACTACTATAATTCATTCTTTTCTCATGTTTGAACTCATAAAAAAAATAGCTCATAATAATCGGATGATTCAAGTGCCAATTAAGCACACAACATGTAGATTAAACAAGTAAAACATAAAAGCTACTCCCCCAAGCTTAAATCAAACATTGTCATCAATGTTTAAAAGAATGAAAAGGAAAAAAATAAACTCCCCTGATCAAGACGCTTGCATGAGGGTTGAGGAAGATCGATTTTTGAAAGCTCCACTGATGTGGGGTTCATTGCTCCAATGGAGTACCTAGCAAGAGAATAGTGAAAATAAAATAGTCGAGTCAAGAGATAAACAAACTAAAAACAAAAACTGAAAATAAAACAAAACTAAATAGCAAAAGGATATGCTTGGGTTGCCTCCCAAGAAGCGCTGATTTCTTGTCGTAAAGCAATCATCAAAGAGCGGCTACCGCCCATAGTAAGTATCATATGATACCACAAATGAGTCTTTATTTAATATGCCCTCAAGCTTGGCAAGATATGAACAATGTAAGCTCGTCGCTCCAACAACACTCTTGAATTGGTAGGCATGAGAGAAGGATTCTTGGCTTGGCTTCATCTCGTGGAAGGCATAGTATGGTGAAGTTGGCATCGATGGCCAGAATGGATCAACATACGACATAGAACACGTCATCATCGATAGGCTTATATCAACATTCTCAAAAATCAGCTCATCCTCAAACTTCACACTTGGCTCATCTTCACATGGGAACTCCTCGGATAACGTCTATGAAGTAGGTTCAATCTCTTGAAGAGGCTCAAGTTACCTCATCTCTTCCTCATTAGTATGATCACTCCCCCAAACTTGGTTGGTGAAGTAGTCAACATCATGTGACCAGGCCTAATTCGTCACCTCTTGATTTGTAGATCTTGTCTCTTCCTCTTGGTAGCTCGTTGAAATTGTTCCATAAGTATTGATATTTGCTGCTCCAGGTGACGCATAGAGTTGGTTTGGCTCTCCAAACTGCTCTCAGATGAAGCCATGAATCTTATTAAGGTATCCTCTAACTGAGTTGTGACGTCTGCAGAACTATCTCCTCTCACTTCGTGATGTTCAAATGATTGGGGTGTATCATGAGAGTAGTGAGGTGCTGGCGGGTATTGGTGGCTCCAACCTTGCAGTGAAGTATCCCAATGCCAATGGTGGTCGAACTTCGTCATATCATTGAATAGGTGCAGCACACCATCTTCATCTCTATCAACCAGGGGACTCCCAGTCGCCAAAGCTCTACTGAATACCCATCCTTGTGTCTCTGCATCCAATGCATTGTGGAAAAATTGCAGAAGAGTATAGTTCGAAAAGTTATGATACCTAAAAGTGGTTGCCCAATTGTTGAATCTCTCCCACGCTGCATATAATGGCTTTGGAGGTTGTTGGGCAAAGCTTGTGAAGACTTGTTGATGGAACATCACAAGTACCTCGCAAGAAAACAAAATAATAAAATATAAATATAATATTTTTTTTCGAAAATAATAAAAAAATGGTAAAATTACAGTCAAAGAATCTCGTATGATATTACTAAAGTTAGTCCCCGGCAACGGCGCCAAAAACTTGATCGCTAATTATTTAAACAGTAAATTTCAGTGTAGCGATATTATACCACAAGTGCACGATGTCAAGTTTTGGTATAGATAGGAGGAATACGGAATGTCGAACCCGCATGGATTAACAAGCAAGTACCAACTAAGACGCTTTAAAATATATTTAATCTACGATAGTGACTTAATTGAAATACTAATTAATTAACTTAAACTACTAATCCAACCAAGTCAATAAAAGTAAACGAGAAAATTTTGCTAGAGAAGATTATCAAGACATCGGTTCACCAATGCAATCACCTACAATTCTCGATTGAATATACAAATATTTCTAAAGTGACGAGTTTTCCTAAATTATTCAATATACTATGGTCAAGTTATATTGAACCTAGATTGTATTCTCATCGTGGTGATAACCTTTGGAATTTGGTTTTTGGTGGGATCTGGGGTCTGAGGAACTTTGAGTTGGGGCTGGGCTGGTAATGGAAATTGAGATTGAGAGGTAATTATTGAACACAGATGATTTTTTATTGAGTCATGATGTAGAATCAAATCATTAAACAATGATTACCTATATCCCATGTAATTAACCACCGATTCCACAGTTTTATTACCTCGCACGCCCAAATGTGGCGGCATCACAACCGATGTTCGCTCCATAGCGACAACATCCCACCCATTGCTCGCTCCATAGCTGCAATATATGATTTGCAATACTTACCAATTTATTGCATTAGCATTATAACATGCATTTCACAGTTGCAATAATATAAAAGGCTATGCTCGTACATTATACGTATCTTATAATTCCGTAGTCCAAATCCAACCTTGCCTTAGTCCCATGACAGGACGAATTATATGCTAAATATAATTAACAATTCATAATTAATTGCACGCATTCAACCACGTGCCCAAGCACGTTCACAACCCCCAATTATATCGTCAATCCATGACGATTAACCATTTTAAAAGACCCCGGGCGAAGCATGCATACTACTCAAAATATTCAATTTATATGTTCAACGATAATCCATCATTCAATTGAGTAGTCACTTATTAAAGTTCGACTCCAACCATTTCATTTTTTTAAAAAGTATAGCATTCTCATTGGAATGTAGACATTGCCCCGAAAATCAGTTAATTAAACCTCAACTCCAAAATCCCAATATTTTACCAAAATTTCAAAAAACCAAAGAAACAGGGCCGCAATCGATCGCGAGAACCCACAGCCCGAAAAAATGTATAGCCGCGATCGATCGCCACAAATGCCGATCGATCGCCAACTCTTTCTGTTTTATCGCAATCGATCGGTAGCATCTCGCCGTCAATCGCGAGAGCTGTTCATCGTCACCCAATTTCCAGATTCATGTCGCGATCGATCGCGATCTGCAACTTTCCAAAAAACTCGAGCTTTAATGGGTCGATCGCGAGCACTGTTCATCGCCACCCAATTTCCAGATTCATGTCGCGATCGATCGGCACCAAGCCGCGGTTGATCGTGACCTGCAACTTTCAGAAAAACTCGAGCTTTAATGGGGTTTTTCACACCCAAACTCAAAACCAACACCCCTTACTCCTTCAACACCTCAAATACTCCATTTAAAACCAATAAAAACACCAAAAACACAACTTTGGATTTTAACCAAAACTTCCCAAATTCTAAACCCAACACAAATCTCAACCAAACTCCACAATATCATAATCAAAACGAATGTAAAGACGAGGGGAAGAAGATTACCAACTTTTCTTTGAGAAATCCGGCTCCCAAGTCAATCCACCAGCGATTTCTCCTCCATGGGAGAAAAGAGGGGAAAGGGGGGGAAAAGGGTTTAGGCGTGAGAGAGAGAGAAGAGAGAGGAGAGAATGCTTGAACACCGAGTCCACTTGGTCTATATAGTACCAAGGCTCAAAAATCCCGAGTCCTCCACAAATTATTGATTATGGTATTGGTATATGGGGAACGAATTAGTTAATCAATGTAACGATTAACTAGCTTTTGGGAATTTAATGGTTTCAGTTATTTTGAGAACAGGAACAGCACAGGGGATCTCGTATGAGGATGACAATATTCAGGGAGTGTCTTTTAAATTCACCACTTTACATTCTGTAAATTATGTAATGTGATATTGTGTTTATTGGATCGGTAGTATTGGTATGCTCACCCCGTGTGGGGGCTGTCTCTGTTAGGACAGGTGGAACAGGTACAGCGATAGCTCCGGAGTTGATATTGAGCTATGGATTGGAGGTGCTTCCAGGACTGAAGTACTAGTGCCGGTATGAGTCGGGTACTTTATACGTTAAATACACATTCGCTCATTTGATGCTCGCATGTGAGTAATGTTATATGTGTATATGGGTTGTATAAAGGGTATGTGCCCTTCTCTTTTCATTTATGGGTTGCATGCAATTACTTAAGGAATTGCTAAATGAATTGAGAACACGTTAGTGTATTATAAGATGCATACTTAAGGGTTGAATGGTATGGGGGATTTGAACATTATATGGGATAATGTAAGAAATTTTATTGTTGGTGTATTATGCTATGGTTGCATGTGATTTTCCCCCTGATTACATGATTGTATGCACTAATTACATGGGATAATACACTGATAGTGGATTAAAGGCACGAGGTCCTTACAAATACTCTCGTCTCACTTTACTTTAGGGGGTGAGGTGGTGACATATGATAAATCAGTTTTTTCGGTAAAATCTTATGCAAGCGCCGAGCAAGAGATATCCCGAGCAAAGAGCCCCAAACATAACTAACAAATCAATACATGCTCGGCATACTGGTCAAGGGATAGCGGAAGACCCGGACATAACTAACAAATCAACAGGCGCAAACAAACGTGCAATAATGGAACGCGGATTTCGAGGACACGTTTTGATTCAATAATGCCACAATCAGAGGAGACCGTATTACGGATTTATCGCGTGCCAACCACCGGGATCAACACTATAAATACACACTGATAGTCTCAATGCAATGGGTTGAACTTTCTAGGCAAGAAAAGACCCCGAAGAGAGCCTATTATAGTCTCTTCGATCTTTCATTTTTATGATGTTTCTGGAAGTTCTTATTTTGTATCTAAGTCCTGTAAATCCATACAAATTTATACTGAAGATTTATACCGGACTATGTCCCATGGTTTTTCCTTCGATTTGAAGGTTTTCCACGTAAAAATTGTGGTCCTTCCTTTATTTTCTGCAACACATAATTCTACCGAACACGGAACACAGAAAATAGCGAATCACATCAGGATGTATTAGAGAAGAATTTGTTAAAGCTTGAGAAGATCCACACAGATGAAAATGAATCTGATATGATGACCAAGACATTGTCAAAATGGAAGTTGGAATATTGTTGAGCCATTGCAAGTTTGGTCGAACTCACAAAATGAGCTTGATGTGGAGAATTGCTAAGATCAAGCCAATTTTGAATTCAAGAACACAACTTTTGAAACGTCCAAAATCAAGTCAATATTGGTTACCCTCTACAGATCCCTATCCGATGACGAGATTGACAAGTTAAGAAAAAGAGATTTTCAAATCGGAAGGAGTAGCGTTTCTGAATTCTAGAGATGAAGGGTTTCTGTTGGGCCTCGCCTGCAGGGAAATGCTTGAATCTCTTGATCACCGCCGCGGTTTCTCGGATTGGCAAGATTGGGCTTAATCGGTTTGATCTTGCTTACGTGAATTTGAAACTTGGGAGCATTGATTCGCCGAAATTGGAGTGCGGGTCGAGATTGAATGCGAAAAATGCAGAGATTAATCTCAGCCACGTCGCGTCTACACTCAGCATTGGAGGCTTTGTCAGAGTTGGAGATTACTGAACAGAAGTTGTGGCAAGGTAAGAATAAAAAGATGCATTTTATGAAGTCGAATTTCGATCCTTGCGCTGAAAAACTCGAGAATCAGCGCAAGATGGTTCGCCATTTCCAGGAGATTTTGCTATGGTGCAAGACAATTGATAAAGGTGTTGGCCTTATGGCAAGAATGTGTGCGCTGTTTACGTAAGAATTTGTTTCGGGCCGTATATTCCAAATATTTCCTCCTTTTCATTCCAAAACTTGGTGTGTTTTAAGAGATGCCCATGATTGAACCCATGGTTTGCAAAATCGAGAACGGAACGGTCGGAATGGAGGTGAGCGAGTCTAGTTTCACATACGGAAGATGCTTCATAACATTGATAATAGTGGTGAGAGCGGTGAAACGGCCGTTTTTTTGGGGAAGGCGCGGTTTTCCGACATTTATGGGAAAGAACACCGTGTTTCTGTAAAATTAGTGCGTGTGTCTGGTTTGTTGAAGGAGAATCATGTTGGGCGAAGGGAGATGGATTATTAGTTTGAATATTAGTTTTTAAATTTTAATTAAAAAACATTTAACAAATACATAGTTAAATGTAAAATAATTGTGTTTTGCATTAATATTGTAGAACTTTTAAAAGCTAGTATCATAAATTAATTTATCTATTTATTTAATATATAGTTTATACACATTAATCATTTTGATCACTTTTAGTTCTACGAGGACATAATTTGTAATTAATTATTATTGTATAGGTAAATTTATATCTATAAAATATCATTATATTAAATATAATTAATTATGATAATATGTTAAATTATTTTCAATATTTTCCCATAAAAATTAACAATAGAGTATAATTTAATAAATATATCGTTAAATCATATAAATCTAATAATTTGAATTAAAAATTTAGTCTGGCACACTGATAACTTTGTTCATTCATATCACTACTCATGGTATTAGCCCAGGTGATATAACACTTACAAGTATTTTTCTATGTTAATGTTATTTTCTTATAATTTTAGAAACTAATCTTTTTAAATATTATTTATGAATTAAAGAAGATAAAAATATTTTTTTTCTTCAAAATATTCAATCTTTTTGAATTTTTTAATATATTTTTAAAAAAATTCCCGTCATGATCGTTCTATGAAATGATATTGGAACTGAAACGATGACCTCCATTTTGAGCATAGTTCTCATAACGGCGAACCATGATTGAATCAGTCAAAGGAACAATTTACATACCACTCGGCCTCTACAATGGGTTGAAAGGCTGCTCTTGTCAGGTTTCACAGCCAAAAATCGGACCTTTCTTTCTTTTTTTTCTTTTTTTACAAGATATCCAGGCTTTCGCTTGACTAGTTCTTGGGTGATGGAACCATCCTCTCAACGCCGCCACCAAGTAAATCAAGGGATGTGCTCGAGCTGACAGACATCTGTGGGAGAGGACCTACAGGATACGACCCCAGAGCACACCCCACAATATTTCAGCAGGGAATGCGCTCCACATGGGAATCAAACCTGGCGTCGAGGGGTTCCCCTACGTCACCCCAGACTTTACCAACTCGCTATGCCCCTGGGGGCAAAATCGGACCTTTCTTGAATGAACAAGATGTATCTTTTTATCCACTGAAAATGTTTCGAAAGCAGTTTATTCAACTCGGCAGGACCTTTAACTCTAGGTGCTTCGCATTGTGTTACGCGAATATGATTCTATTAGCAGAAATTATTTGGATCCAACAAAATCCTTTGGCCACATTGATCACGAATCTTTATACCAAATGCTGCCTAAACACTGAAACTTATTGTCCTTATAAAGCTTCGCAAGAACATGAAATGGGCAGAAGACGATTTTTTGTTGGCCAAGGGATGGAGGGAATCTATGGCCGAGATATTGGGTTGGCTTTGCACCCGTTGCTCGCAACACGGTGTAGTGGCAGATGGAGAGGAGTTTTGAGAAGATGAAATTCGATTTGAAGCCTTGTGTACTTTTGTTACGGACATGCATTTTCGTATAAAGAGAAGACAGAAGCTGCCATTGCAGAGATCTTGGTTGGGTTGAGTTATAAGCATGAAAATCGACAGATACGTGTATGATTGTACGTGTGATTCGATTTGCGAGATTGGCTTTGTTGTGGATTGCCATTAGATAGGAAAATCAATTGGTTTTTTAGGGGAAGAAATCTAAGTAAGGTTGATAATAAGAATTGTAGTAATTCTTCGAGTCTAATCAATCTAACCAGATCTAAGAGTCCAACAACAATGCTAGTTTGATGTCACGTACAGAAAAATATGTGACATCTATTTTCGTGTGTCACTGGGACGATGTATTTATAGATGTCAATCAGTCACTGAGTACCCCGATTAGCTTGCAAGACATTAACAACCGGAACTTTCAAGACCATGAAAACTAATAAACAGGATCACTCGCATTTATTCGCTTATGATGTCATACTCCAAAATCTTAAAACGGTTCATAAATTTTATAAAACACATTAATATTAGGAAGTACATGCAATAGATTTACCCAATTCTTGGTGGGCTACACACTTTTCCACAGGAATCAACGAAGACCCGTACCCGATCCGTTCTATAATCCATTGTAACAAAGGAATCGGATGGAACCACATGTATACGGATCAATTCACCCATTTCTTCCTTAATCTTCCTCTCTGCTTCATCTGCTGTTAATCCCACCACTTCATCCCATGATGTTTGTTGGGTTTTTTGGCCCATTACCTTGTTATTGGTTGTTGGGCTTTGGCCCTTTTCCATCTTTTAATCGAGCCCCCCCCTTTATTCTTGTCTTCACACATTCTTCCCCTTCACCCTTCATCTCCTACGGTCCAGAAGCTTCCTCCTCACATGCCTCTTCGGCTGGACCACTTGGAAATTGCACCATCCACTTCATCTCCCCTTCGGTGCCTTTATGTTGGCCTTGGTTCAGGATGAGTGGACAACCTCTGAAACCCAAAAACCAGAGTGTGGTTTTCGTCACCCCCTTTTTGTTACTGTGTTTGCGGTGGGT